>JAXGGA010004521.1:0-25000 GCA_038373865.1 Uloborus plumipes | reverse complement strand
TGTGTTTTTTGGAGTGGTTTGGGTTGTGTGGGGGGGGGGGGGGGGGGGTGGGTGGGGGGGGGGGGGGGGTGGGGGGGGGGGTGGGGGGGGGGGGGGGTGGGGGGGGGGGTTGGTGGGGGGGGGTGGGGGTGTGGGGGGGGGGGGGGGTGGGGGGGGGGTGGGGGGGGGTGGGTGGGGGGTGGGGGGTGGGGGTGGGGTGGGTGGGTTGGGGGGGGGGGGGGGGGTGGGGGGGGGGGGGGGGGGGGTGTTGTTTGGTTTGGGTTTGGTGGGGGTTTGTTTTGTTGTGTGGTTGTGGGGTTGGGGGTTTGTGGTTGGGGGGGGGGGTGGTGGGGGGTGGTGGGGGGGGGCTTTTTTGGTTTGGGGGTTTTTTTTGTGTTTTTTAGTTTGTTTTTTATGTTTTGTGGTTTTGTGTTTTTTGTTTGTTGTTGTTTTTTGTGTTTTGGGTGTTGTGGTGTGGGTTGTTTGTTGTGTTTGTGGGTGGGGGGTTTTGGGGTTGTGTTGGGTGGTGGTGTGGTGGTTTTTTGTTGTGTTTTGTTTTTTTGAGTGGTGGTGGTTTTGTGGGGTTTGGTTTTGTATGTGTGTGTTGTTTTGTGTTTTTTTTTGTTTTTGTTTTTTGTTTTTTGTTTTTTTTTTTTTTTTTTGTTGTTTTTTTTTTTTTTTTGTTTTTGTTTTTTGTTTGTTTTTTGTTTTTGGTTTTTTGGTTGTTGGGTGGTGGTTTGGTTTGGTTTTGGGTGATGTTTTTTTGTTTGGGGGTGTGTTGTGGGGGGGTGTTTTTTAGGTTGGTATTTGTTTGTTTTCACCCCCCCCCCCCCCCCCCCCCCCCCCCCACCCCCCCGGGGGGGGGGGGGTGGGCCGGGTGGGGGGGTTTTTTTGTTTTTGTTTTGGGGGTGGGGGTGGGGGGGGTGGGGTGGAAAAAAGGTGTTTTTTTTTGTTTTTTTTGTTAGTTGTTTGTTGTATGTTTTTTTTTATTTTTTTTGGGGGTGGGGTTTTTTTTTTTTATTTTTGTTTGTTTTTTTTTTTTTTGTTTTTTTTTTTTATGTTTATTGTTGTTTTTTTGGGGGGGGGGCCCCCCCCTATTTTTCCCCCCACCCCCCCCCCCAACCCCCTGCCCCCTATAAAAAATTTAAAAAAAAAATCAAAATAAAAAAATAAAAAATTTTTTAAAACCCCCCCACGTGGGAAAAAAAAAAAAAATAAAAAAAAAAAAAAAAAAAAAAAGGGGCCGGGGGGGGGTGTGGGGGGGGGGGGGGGGGGGGGGGGGTGGGGGGGGGTTAAAAAAAAATCACTTGACACCGCTTTCATTTCTAAGGTAGCCCGTGCAACGCCGTTCCACGCAGCTGGTCAATGATATAAGGTTGAGAAGTTTCCATGTTTTTTTTTCTCGTAAATATGAATAGAGTGATTCAAAAAGACTGATTTGAGAATAGTGGATCCATAGCCGTTCAGGCGTTAGAAGGAGGTTACATAGAGTATCTTAAAAATAATTTAAGTATGTAAAAAAACTCTTAACAGTTTTTGCTCTTAGAAATACACACGGTTGAAAGTTATACGAATGATGCGTTCTGCAGAGAACAAAATTGCAGTTTCTGGATATAATTTCCGAGCTGGCGGTGTACTGCATGTATTTCTGCCTTAGCTCGATAACTTCTTGCTTAATAACTAATTTAACTGCATTTGTTAGTACTGATCGATTCAGCACAGCATCTAGATCTACATTAAGAAAAGTATCAGGCATTAATTTTCAATTTTCATTGGCACAACAGTTTTTATAAGTGTTTTTTAGGTGGGGCGTGGTACTCCAACTTACTACACTAAAAATTAAGTATAATTTCAGCAGTTATTTTAAGACATCGCACATGAAAAACAAGCAAAGATTGCAGCCGTTAAGTTGGTATATACATTTTTTTGAGCAACTGATACTTTTAATAGAATAACTAAAGAGGAATTTAAATAAACTTAAGAGAGTTGTTTGTTTCTTTTTTCTTTGTGGACTTACACCATTCATTCTTACCAGACCACATAACACTAGAGTTACGGAATTTATCTTATTCCTTTTGCTTTGACGAGATTGGAGGATTGGGATTTGATAAAACTCCTAGACAAAATTGATTTTTTTGCAACAATGTAAAGGGATGCGTTAATTAAAATGCCGGCAATCCAAATGTCTTTCTTAAATTACTGATTAAGAAAAATATGTTAAGTTTAAAGATAATGAATTTTTAGGAAGCCAGACATGTGGTATTAAATGTTAAGAAAATATAAAATAAATTATGGCCTTCGTTAAAATTTAATGCGAGATTTGGTCTTATCTAACTAACCAAAGAAATTAAAGAACGTGTTTTCAATTACATGCTTGGAGGAAAACTTATAACGATTAAAATAAGGTTTATTTTCCTGAAAAAAAGCAAACCTTATTGAATTATCTGGGGAAAATAAAGAATAGAAAAAGCGAACAAATAAATAAATAAAATAAAATAAAACAAAAAGAATAAGAAAATAATCTTTAAATGTAGTACGTTTCTCTAAAATGTTTTGAATGAATTATTTAAAACTTTGAACAAGCAACTTAGAATCACAATGAGCTATTATTTATCATTATTGGTGCTCAGTTTGTTAATACAAAAGCAAAAGATAATAAAAGAAACATTTGAAAATTTGAAAATAGCTGTGTAAGGATAAAAACTATTATGCTAGTCGTATTAAAATTCAATTTCTAGCTGGAAAAGGTCAATATTAGTATTTATGCGGATTAAAAAGGCTGATAAAAACTTCTTTTTTTATCCGTAAGCTCACATTCTTTGCATTGAAAAAATCAACGCTTACTTGCCCACGTGTCTGCAACATTCTTCAATTTCTGTGAGTTTAACCATTGCATACGCTCTTTTTACTTTTTTGCTGAAAACTATTTATTTCTTATTTGTTAGCTTGCAATAAAAAAGAAACTTCATTCCTAGAATTCTATTATGATTCAAAATGATATCTGCTCTTCATAAATACGAAGATCGGAGATATTCTTTTTAAAGTTTATGTGCTTTTACTTTTATACAGGGTGTCCACTCCAATCGTGGACCAATAGCTAATTTCTAAACCGTTAGAGATAAGCATATAGTTTATTTAGGAAAAAATCTCCAAATTACGAAAGGAATTTTGGGTCTATTCAATGTTTTTCAAAAAATCAAATTTTGAAAGAGTTACGAAATTTAAATTTTTATACAGTCCCCCAGTCCTATCAATCATATTTAGTAAAACATTCTTGACACTGTAACGTTTAAAACTAAAAAAAAATCACTCTTCTACGACAAAAATTGACCGAGTTATGACGTTTTGAAAAATCAAGATTTTGAAGGATTTCGCATACGGTCCCTAAAGCGATCTCTCGATGACATCATAAAACAATGCAAAATCTTGATTTTTCAAAACGTCATAACTCGGTCAATTTTTGTCGTAGAAGAGTGATTTTTTTTAGTTTTAAATGTTACAGTGTTAAGAATGTTTTACTAAATATGATTGATAGGACTGGGGGGCTGTATAAAAATTTAAATTTCGTAACTCTTTCAAAATTTGATTTTTTGAAAAACATTGAATAGACCCAAAATTCCTTTCGTAATTTGGAGATTTTTTCCTAAATAAACTATATGTTTATCTCTAACGGTTTAGAAATTAGCTATTGGTCCACGATTGGAGTGGACACCCTGTATTATTTTAAATTGAATTACGAGTTAAAGAAGTACTGAGGGATATAAAAGAAGAGAGAATGCTTTTATTTCTTGAAATTCTTTCATTTTTATAAAAAGCTGCGCATATTTTCAGTTATTGTATTTTACTCTTGGCTATAATGGAATACAGAAAGTTCGTCTGAAATAAATATCTTTTTAGGAAGCGCCCTAGTTATTATTTTTTGTACTTTGTAAATAAATAACGAAAACTTAATTTTTTTATTTACAAACATTATTTCGAATATTTTCTCCTTTTAATTTTCTTTCAGTAACATACTTTAGGTTGAAAAAAGTTTAAACATTTTAGTACGTGATGCGGTCGTATCTCGTTAATGCGATCGAAACTCTTGTTCCACATTTAGAACGAATTACTGCTACTGTTTGATCTTCTTCGGTAAAACCTTCTGCGCATTTACGCATGCGTCAGGTCTTCTCTAATCTTACCAAAATAGGGGTGTTAGGTAAGATAATAACAAGGGGAAGAATAATAAAAAGCATTTTGAGTCGTATCAAAGCAACGTGGAACGATGCTCATTTCAAATACATAGTTTAGTTGAATGTACCAGAAGGATAGAGCAAAAATGCAAGTTTTAATTGAAAACTTCGGAAAGTTCTCACTTACAACCCATCACCCCTTTTTTAAGTGGCACTGTTCGCGAGGTTCAGGCGCGGCTCTCACGGACGGACAGTAAGATGATCTACACTTGCGAACCCTTTCCTATTGATTGTTGTATTTATTTCCTTTCCAATGAGTCGAATTACGGTTAATATGAATTGATATTGAAAGTCTCCCTAGGAGTTCGTTTTACTGAGGTTCGATTGTATTTCTAATATGAATACTTCCTTTTCTATTTATACTTAAAAGCATTTCACTCCTGGTAATTTTTAAAAACTTTCTGAGAATTAGTTACTATCTGTTGCGCTTAAATATGTTCCGTTTATTTATAAAACGTGCTAATTATCAGATGAAATGAAAAAGTAACAGAAAACAAACAGCCATAGCTGCCCCCCCCCCCTTATTCCAAGAATTTTTCACAAGCAAGAGGCTGGCAGAGAAGAAATTTTGCGATGAAAATTCAGCTCATCAGCAATTTTAAAATTGTAAAGCAGAGTAAAGGGTCCACCTTTTTGCTGGGGCGCTTTTTAAGATTGTAAAGCTGCACGTTAATTGCTTCACGGCAGCAAGATATATTTAATCAAAGTTTTACCAATTTATCTGTTTTCTGAGCTAAGTTTACATTTTTTTTTTTTGAAAATAAGCTTGGGAAAACAAAGTTGTACGCTTTTTATTTGATTAACTTTTATTTATGTATTTGTAAACAGATTTTAAATATTAAAAAAAATATTTAAGGCTTAGTTTACAGTTTTTTCTGTTTAAATTCATAATGCCTATTTCATTGAATTGTGCTTCATATGATGCACATTTGAAGTGAAATGCTGAGGCACCATTGAACAAATAACTCTTATAAAAACAGAGTAATAAATTCATCGAAACACTATCTGATTTTGCATACAAAATAAATTATGGAAATAAAGAAGTCTGTTTACTTGATAGTATGCATGTCGGGGGGGGGGGGGGGGTATAGATTTTGAAATGGATATCCCGCACATTATAAAACACATTTAGTTTTTGAAATTTAACATTAGTAGCATCAATTATTTCATGGGTGCAACTCCGGCGGGAGGGGGGGGGGGGGGAGAAAACGATAACTAACTCTGGAAACTATCTACTTAAATTATTTTTATGCTGATTAAAATACGTGGAGACTACGAAAAAAATCAATCTGAACCATAATAACTTATAACTAATATTACAAGCGTTATAACTGATTTAAAAATTTTGGAACGAGATCTTAGCATGATAATTTTTTGAAACATTAGTAGGTTGTAAAAACATTTACTAAGTTACATTTCTCCGATGAGAAAAATGAATCACATTTTTGCTAAAAAATGAAATAAATTTCGGATAAACTATTCGAATTGCATCAGATCTTGATCCAAGGCACCTATAATTCAATTTTTGTTCTTTTGTATCTTTTCAATTGTGGAGAAAACTACGAACAAACGTAAATTTTTGAAATTTCTTTTATTAACCCCCGACGCAAAAAGAAAGGGGGGCTACAAGTTTAAGCGTCTGTGTGTATCTGTGGCATCGCAGCCTCTTAAACAAATGAACCAATTTCAATCATTCTTTCTGTGTTCAAAAAGCGACTGGACAGAGAGTAATTTCAGTTAGGTCTCATCTTTGTAGAACTTTAACTACCGGAGACACAAAATAAAAACCCTGTTAATTAGCATTCTTTCACAATTTAGTAGTGAAAACTTATTCGCACGTTAAAAATATTTGTACCAATCAAAAGAACGATTTCTTTTGCTTGTAATAGAATTCAGTACTTGAAACTTTTATGTTATATACAACTGGGGATTGTAAAATTTTAAAATTAAACTTGAAATACCATTCTAATTTTTTTTTCGTTTGGCAGCGTTTTCACTGTTGGTAGACAATACGAAGAGAGAGATCAAGGATTTAAATGTTTATCTGCTGCTATTTGCTAACAAATAAAATACTTACTGTCTGTTTGCGTTTCGTGCGCCTGGCAGCCACGGACGCTTCCATCTGAAAAAGGGGAGTTAGGTGTTGGATGCGCACTACCCGATGCCTTCAGCTTTTGTTCGCTTACTACTTCCTCGTTGCTTTTCCCCCCTATTTCGAGAAAGTCCGAAGAGACTTGGCGCATGCGCAGATGCGGCGGAGGTGGCCCAAAAAAATTTTAGACAGTATAATAGATTTCAGTAAACGAAAAGAAGGCTTTGAATGGATTTTCGATTTTTCCTTTTGTTTTTGTGACTAGCAAAACTTAGTAACTCGGCGATTATGAATCCTTTTCCGTGTTTTAACAAGTTATCTAGAAAACAAAAATAAATGAATTTTATATACGTGTCTTCGCTAGCGAGGATCATTTTATATGATGTGAGGCACTCTAACTCGAGGATATTTAAAGTAATTCTGGTTACAAACAGATTTGATGGCTAACCTCATCCCAAGTAGCACACTTCGTTTTTTAAAGGTTGTAAAATGGTTATTAACGTTGTAACAACCGCTTAAAAACGTTTATAAAACGTTTAAAGGTTATTTGTGCTACCTGGGATACGATAATGGCGTAATTTGAAGCTAATGAAGAAGGAAATACTTTATTCTGTTTTGTTCATCTAAAGCTTAAGCCCCGAGCCTAAATTTCCGTATGCCAATATCAATCTTTCTGCATCAGCTATTTTTTTCTCCAAATCATTTTTTCTTCCAAACCATTTCAAATATATCATTAAGAGTTCAAATAATTGTCTGAAAAAGGAACTAGGAATTGAACGTTTTTTGTGCATAAAGCAAGTTATTAAGAAGTACAAAAATTCAAAGCAATTCTCAGGACGTTATATTTCAGTAAATTCCAACTATTATTGCTCTTTGAATAGGAACATTTTAAAATTTAAGCACTTTTCTTTTCTATATTTAGTGATTTAGTAACTGTAAAAACACTGATGACATAAATTACAGAAATAAGTTTCAACAAAAATGTTCCTCATTTTGATATTTCAACTTTCAATCGGTCTAGGCGGAAAAATAATTTTATGCATATTGCTTCACAAAGACATCTAATTTGCTAATGACTATTTTTTATTCAGAAAAAAAAAGTTTTTTTTTATCCATTGCCAAAGGTAAAATAAGAATTTCAACATTAAAGAGTTTGAACTAAAATCAAAATAAAAATATCCATAATTGAAATGAGCACTTTCATCAAAAATGGAATCATTTGCAATTATTTCTTTCAGAAAAAAAACCGCTTTACATTTACTAAATCAACAGATCAATCACAATCATTTATTATTACTACATTTACGGACTGGTATAGCTCAAATATTATTTCCTTTCTATTTCGTAAAACAAAGATTTAGACTATAAGTACATCAAGAATTTTTGTAGTTCTTATTTCTTCTTCTTCTGTTTTTTTTTTTTTTTTTTTTTTCACATTTTGGATTTTAACACTCTCTTGAAACTTTAGGATTTCTTAGGTGAAAAAGTTCGAGTTATCTCCTTAGGCGTTAATATTATGTTAACGTTATTATTTTATTTTTATTAGTTTGGTTCTTCAAAAAATTCTCTTGAAGTACTTGTACCGAAAATCTTTTCCAGTAAATATTTAGTTATATTTCACATTTTCATTTTTGTCACGTAGGCTCCCTTTTTTTGGGGTGCCATTTTTATTTCTCATTTCAAACGTTAAATTCTGGAGTAAAAAGAGAAAAAGGCTCTTAGCGAGTGTCAGGTTATAGTTTAGTTTCTAAATAACGTGTCAGATATTGAAGTTGCTGCTTCAATTATCTGTAAAATATGTGCCATGAATAGAGATGTAAATCTTTTAGAAATTTTGAAGCCACGAAGGAAAATTAGTTTTCCCTCAGGTTTTTGTTTTTTAAAAAATAGGAAAAAAGTGGGGGGGGGGGGGGAGAGGAAAAACTGAATTTTTGACAATTAAAATGTAGTTTGATAGTTATATTTTCCTAAACTTAAAACGTGTTAACTTTTTTGAAAATACATACAGCCTATTATTTTTTCTTCTTAAAAATGTGTAAAACATTTACAACTACAAAAGCTTTTCCGTTTCCTAACTGCCAGTGATTTTATTTCAAGACATCAAAAATGATCCAATTTAGTGTAATTATCATTCGGCAGTTAATTTTGATTAGAGTATGATTTTTAAAAATTGCCAACTCAATTTCTTGATTTTTTTGTAAATTGTGAGATTTTAAGTTTTTTTTCCTTCTCTGCAAAAAGTTGTTTCATGTACTTACATATATGTGTACTCCACACAAATTGATATATACATCCGCCCAAAAGGATTTCGCATACGGTCCCTTAAGCGATCTCTCGATGACGTCATGAAATAATGCAAAATCTTAATTTTTCAAAACGTCATAACTCGGTCAATTTTTGTCGTAGAACAGTGATTTTTTTTTAGTTTTAAACGTTACAGTGTCAAGAATGTTTTACTAAATATGATTGATAGGACTGGGGGGCTGTATAAAAATTTAAATTTCATAACTCTTTCAAAATTTGATTTTTTGAAAAACATTGAATAGACCCAAAATTCCTTTCGTAATTTGGAGATTTTTTCCTAAATGAACTATATGCTTATCTCTAACGGTTTAGAAATTAGCTATTGGTCTACGATAGGAGTGGACACCCTGTATATATATAAATGGATGTATGTATATTTGTATGTTTGTTCTTTATACAAATCCACAAATTTCGTCGAATTTTCATCAAACTTGGCACAGAGATTCCTTGATGCACTAGAATTCACATAGGTGGGGTTTTGAAATTTTAAAAAAATCCAAAAAACTCAAAATTCAATTTTTTTCTCTCAAAATGGCCATTTTCTTTCAATTTTGAATAGGGAAAGTGCTCCAGTAGTCGGCCATTTAAGAGAGCTTTTGTAGATCTTCGATAACCTAGAACTTTCAGCTATCAATAGAGCAATAAAAACAAGGTAAAACTTTAGAATGAACCTTTCTGATAGTGAATCACCTACTTGTTTCAGTAATTTTTAAAAAAATTATGTTAAAATCCAAGCTGTTGTCAACACTAGTAAATGCTCCAGTAGTCGGCCACAAAATCATCTTAGCTGAAAAAATAAGCAGAATCGCAATCTTGGATGACGGGTACACCATTCAAAATGAAATGACTCATTACTAATTCAAAAAAAGTACCCAAAACTTAACTTCCACTTGTTGATGATTGAGGATAGGTACATGAATGTGTGAATGCGTCATATCTGATTTTGAATTAAAAATGTATATATTTATGAGGAGTTTTATGTCAATGTGGCCGACTGCTGGAGCACTTACACTATATTGAGTAATAGAGAAGCCTTTAAGCATACAAATTGATAAAATTTAACACATTTAAATAGGAGTACTTTTCAACAAAGATTACGATTAACAATGAATTATCAATTTAGGCTTACCTATTTCATTTTAGCATGAAATAAGTAAAAACAATTATAATTCATGTTCTAATTAATTTGGAACATTGTTGTATTAACAAGCACCCGGTCATCGCCGAGTAATAAGCTAGAGTTTAAATAAAAAACCTTTGCATGTAAATATTACATTTATAAATACAATATTATTTGCAAATGATTTCGAATTTTTAAATTTTGTCCGAATGAAAATGTAACTTTCCGGAAAGACTTTTTTTCCTGACTGCTCCTATCTGTAGTCTTTAATATACAAAAATAATAGATAAAAATACAAAAAAAGTTAAAACATTAAGACACTCTAATTTATTTCGATGCTTGGTTAGTTTGCTTTCATGTTCGGAAAAAGTATGACGAAGTTTCACTGTGTACATTTCAAAGTTTTGAGCACCACTATCAATTTTCATTGAGGAATCTGCATGTATAATTGAAAATAATGGTTCAGTGCTCGAATTTTGACATCGCAATTCATTTTCACTTCACCCGTTCAATTAAACATTAAGTTTTAACACTTTTTGAAAGAAGGTTCAGGAAGGAAGAGATAAAACATCACTTAAGTAATAAAAACTATACAAAGAAAAAAATGCCAGAAGTTTATTTTGACTGAAATTTTAAGCTAATGTACTTGCATACCCAACAATATATGGTGAAGTCATTTGCGGTATTTTTAAGGCATAAAGGTTAATGAGTAAAAAGTAGAATACTCAGAAAATAAGTACGGAAATTTAAACGAATCTCCAATTTGAATATGAAGTTGGGCCAACTAAGTGTGGTTTTTTTGTTTAAAACCAAAAACTAAGACATTTTAATTAAATTAATGAATTCTTAAAGCTGTTTCAAGAATTGTTTTTAAACACCCGAAAAACTTTAATTAAAAGATATAATATTAAGAAGATGCATAAAAAAATTTAAATAAAAAGTTATCATCTACAGTGAACTCCCACTTATACGCCGGCTCGTTTATGCGCCTTTTTCACTTATATGACGATTTTAAATGGTCCCAGCACATTCCATAGCAAAATAAGGATAGTCTCATTCGTTTTATGCGTCGCTCTAAAGATAAATATTTCACTTATGCGTCAAATTTTCCTTATAATTAAAAAAAAAATTATTTTCTTTAAAAAATAGGCATTTTTCGTCCCTTTTCTCTTTAATCTTTCGCCTTTATTGCTCACGGAAGGCATTTTTTCCGCATAAATTGGAGTTCGGAAATGGACAATAACCTATTTTGGAAGGTTTTAAAAGGAAGAGTTCGCAATGAGGTATGCTACAATTTTTGTTTTCTCTTTTTACGTTACAGTAATTGCCAAACCGTAGCAATATGTCCCTTTTATATAGAAACATTTTTATTCATTCTCTCATTAGAAACTATGTAGCGTTTTAGTCCTTTAAATGGGCTTGTTCACTTATACGTCTCTCTCACTTATGCGCCTTTTTCTATTGGTCCTTTGGGCCGGCGTATAAGTGAGAGTTCACTGTATTTATAGAAAGCAACTGTATTTTTTTCAGCTGTTTTTCCCCGATGTTTCGGTGCTCTTTCTTATTTTATTGAATGACTTCAAACTTTCAAGTTCATTTGAAAAGAAAAAGAGAGAGAAAGAGAAAATAAGGCCAAGTGCTGGATTCTCCTGTCAAGGTTAAGAACCATGTTTGATTCTTTTTATTTCACACAAAAATGGCAACATTGAACGAGGCTTGTTGTACCATTCAGTTACTCTGAAGTTACTGTTTGCAGAGTATTTTCGAATTTGTTGAAAATTTTCTTCCTTCATTGTTATATTTAAAGCCGTATTTTAAATGATAGAAATTTTGCAATATATTGAAGCACAAAGGTGGCTTTTCTAAATAGCCTTTTTAGCCTACTTTCCCGTTAAAAATAAAAGAAAGACGAAAAAATTATTAAAAGTAGCTTAATGCATCTAAAAAATATCGCCAATTCCAGAAAATATCGCCAAGTTAAAAAAATATCGCCAAGTTAAAAAAATATCGCCAAGTTAAAAAAATAAAAAGGTAAAATGAATATCGAAAAATTAAAAATTTGAAAGTAGGGTATTGAGATGGGGAATTTGTGTGTCGGTCGGTCGGTCGGTCGGTCGGTCTGTCTGTCCCCCCTAATAACTTTTGAATGAACATTCCGATTTGGACAAACTTTTTTTTGTTGGAAAGATCTCGGCGAGTACAGCTCATTCCCATATTTGATTTTTCGATTTGAACAATTTTTGGTTCAACTTTGAACCGTTCAAACAACCTGTCCCGCGATGCTAACTTTTGAGTGAACAGTCCGATTTGAACAAACTTTTTTTTGTTCGAAAGATCTTATCAAGGATACTTCATTCCCGTATTTACATTTCCGATTTGAACAATTTTTCGTTCAACATTGAACCGCTCAAGCAAGCTGTCACCCCTAATAACTTTTGAGTGAACAGTCCGATTTAAATAAACTTTTTTTTTTGTTCGAAGGATCTCAGCAAGGATACTTCATTACCGTATTTAAATTTTCAATTTGAACATTTTTTCGTTCAACATTGAACCGTTCAAGCAACCTTTCCCCACCTAATAACTTCTGAGTGAACCATCCGAATGGAATAAACTTTTTTTTGTTTGAAAGATCTCGGAGAGGCTCATTCCCATATTTCGCTTTTTGATTTGAACCATTTTTCGTTCAATATTGAACCGTTCAGAAAAAAAATTAACATTAGCGCCTACGGGGAATTTAAGTTGAATGTTGATCCTGAACTTAAAGTCGGATTTCCTTCAAACTAACTTTGTAAGAAAATGGTTTTGATAAATAATGTTTGTAAAGTACTTTTCTGAATAATCTTCTGTGAGGACTCTGATTCCGACTCCGACTCCGCAAACATGGCGGAAATGCAGGCTCAGAAAAAAAATGACTGACTGTGCAGACGATTTTTCGTTTATTTATTCATTTGTTTTATTTTATTTATTTATTATTATTATTTTTTTTGGCAGCGATTTTTTTTGTAACAAAAATGTTTCATTCACGAGAGCATTTTATTCTTTATTTATATTTAATAACTGGCAACGGATTAAAAGTGAAATTCGAGACATTTTATCAACGGACGAGTTTTTTTTTCTTTTTTTTTTCTTTCTTTGATAAAATGTGTTTTGATGTACTTTGTACTTTTAATTTTTTTTTTGAAAACAATTGAGGAATTTTTCTACGGAAGAACTATAACAGTTACATTGTTTAAAAGGTGTGACAAAACTTTATTTATTCATTTTTTTTCTTTTTACGTGTCTATTTCATCTGATGAGAGGGGCATATTTTGCTTTTAGGAATCAGCTTTAAGTGCTAAAAAGGTATGTTTGACATAATTTTTAGTCTCAGATCATCAAGAGAATAATGATCAGATGCTAGAATGCCGATGTCGATGTACGGGAAAGTAGGCTCGTTTAGTTCTTGACAGAACTTCTTGTTATTTTTCTGCATTAAAGTTGCACTACTCTTTTTAAATTAATTATTTTGTATCCCATTTCTGCCGAAGCTCAAAACCCCCTTAAATGGCAGGATAGCCATGAAAAATCAAGCTAATAATTCCCTTTAAGTGGATGTGATAGTTATTATCTGTTTCTTAATGTTGCTTAACTGTGTAATAATTTGGGTTCGTTTCTCCCATTCGCTACCAACAAAGACAATTTAAAAGTTTAATTTTTTTTCTAGAATTCAGTCCGAAAAATACTATAATTCGGTCCGGTACGTTTTTTATTCCACTTTTTGTTCCTCTTACGTTTACCAGTCAATCAAAATAGAAAGCACAATAGAATGCAGACTGCCTTTTATTGGACGCCTATCTCTATCTATATGAATAACTTCCTACTTAAAAGAAAAGATTCAGATGAAATAGTGAAAGCGAAATTGTGAAATAGAAATAAGATTGTCCATATGGCGTACGGGTAAATCAGTAGTAGCCCGAAAGTCTGTCTTATGTGCCGTACGGGCAAAACAGGGAAGGGCTTAAAGCTATTAAAATGTGAGTGGGGCAGTTTAAAATAGAGAAATTGTGGTTCAAACGTAGCCCAGAGGGTCCTGAAACTGTGGTTCAAACGTAGCCCAGAGGGTCCTGAAACTGTGGTTCAAACGTAGCCCAGAGGGTCCTATTCTCCCCAGAGCAATGCCTCCCCCGCCCCGAAATAGAACCGAGAAGATCCCCTAAGAACAAGAACCCCCATAGAAAGCAGAAAAATGCCCTGAAAACAATTAACCCAAAAAATTTCCTTGACATAGTCTGCGCCATGACCACCACTGACCAAACGATGGTATTGGACCTTGATACCTATAGTGTCGGCCCCGCTTAATCGGGTAACGGAAAAACGAATACAATATCTCAGACCCTAATATTTCCCATGCCGTATACGCAATGTTAAAGATCCCCGCTTATTCGAATATTCCGCTTAATCGAATAATATTTCTTGGAACCAACAGTATTCGCTTAAGCGGGGCCGACAGTATATGCATCCCAAAAGTAGTTAATAATTTAATTGGAATAAATCTCGCTATGTGATTCAATTAGTTGATCCCTAGTCAAGTGATCAATTTATGATATGATAATCAATTTAATCTTTTATTGAATATTTTGAAAAATCTGTGAGAGATTCTCAATTAGTAGTTATTTAAGGAAGTGGAAATCATTCTATGCGCGAAACGGGAATCTAATGGCTGTTTAGGTAACTAAAACCAGCTCCTCAATAACTGAGCATTTCATTAAATATTTGCATTTTAAGAGCTATTTCATTTAAATAGAAGTACGAGACTTAAGTTCCCTAAGGCAACTCATTACGTGGGAAGTGCAAGCCTTGTCAGTTTGCATTCAAACACTTAAAAGTTTGTCCTTCCATAAGTAAACTGGATGTCAAATTATTTGCCTAATCGAAATGGAGTGAAATATTTTGAAATGAAATTGGAAAACAAAGGAAATGGAGGCTAAATGCTATCAGAAATATATCTAAAGCTTCATTTATATGTCAAGAGAATACTCGTTTCATGAGTTAATTATCTTTTATGACTTAAAGCTACTATGTATTCTCCTAATTATATGTAGAATACAATTCAAGAAATTAACTCATTTAGAATATAGCTTAAAGCTAACTACATACTTGTTCACTTGTTATGCTCATTGTTTCATTTTAAAAGAATTATGGTGCAAGCATTCTTGTCAAGATTTAATCCCACAGTTGGTTATTTAAAGCGAATCAAGTCTAACTATTTTAAATTGCAAAATTATTGATTTTTATTACTAAAATCATAAATACTGAAGATAAAAGCTTCTTAAGATGTTTATGTTGCATCTCGTTTCTAACGTGGCTCAATTTTAGCCTGAGTGTCAGACTTACTTTGAGCAAGGTGAATAATTCATGGTTAAATGGTTTTAATAATCATCATCTAATACAGTGGTTCTCAACCTGGGGGCGATCACTCCCCAAGGGGCGGAAAATTTTTAAGGGGCGATAGGGGTCGATGGGTATTTAAAAGAGAAAACCATAGCAATAAAAGAGTAGAGAAAATCGAAATTGTAAACATGTACGAAACCGGTTGTTCAGAGTGCAGACAATTTTATCACAAGTTAAAAAAGAAACAAATTGAAGTTCAAGAGCTGCCTCCTTGCACCTCGGATGAACCTAAGGAAGTATTTTGTCATTCATTGTCAATTTATAAATTTTCAGATTTTCAATTTATCCTCCAAATTTTTAGTTTCAATGATTTTAATTCTCCTAGATTCCAGTATAGAATAGAAAATACTATCTTGAAAAATGTACTTCTGCTTTTTGAAAAGTACGTCGATGATCTTATAGTTAAATGTTACCCTTCAAATGCTTATCAGTTCGCTTTGTGAAAGAATTAAATTAAAGTTACTTTATTTGTTTATTAACACTTTTAGTTTAAAAGTGATTGGTTATAATTGCTTTATTGCGTATGTTTTACTTCAAATTAAAGTTAGGTACTCATAATTTTAATATTGTCGATGTTCACCTGCGCCAACTTATGGTTTTTTTTAGGAAGGGTTGGGGGCGATAGGTGTCAGTGAGCGTCTTGAAGGGGCCGATGAGCTCAAAAAAGTTAGAAAATGCTGATCTAATAACATTATTTCTCTAGCCTCTTTTTCTGTCGCCAAGAGAGATCTTCCACATTCTTTTCCCAAACTCAATCCCAGGCAGCACAAATAACCTTTAAACGTTTTATAAACGTTTTTAAGCGGTTGTTACAACGTTAATAACCATTTTACAACCTTTAAAAAACGAAGTGTACTACAGTCGACGCTCGTTATAACGACCACACGTTACAAAGACCATGCCATTATAAAGACCAGTGGGAAAAGCCCCAACTTGATTCCCGAAACACAAAAATTCTACCCGTTATAGCGACCACCCGTTATAAAGACCTATTTCTTTGGAACGGAGATGGTCTTTATATCGAGCGTCGACTGTACTTGGGAATGATTTGCCCCTCATTTTGAAGCTAACTACTTCCGAACTGTGCTGGCAACTCTCGAAGAATAGATAACTTTAGTAATACTTCATCAAACTTCAAAAGTAAAACACCATTTTAAAGACTTTATTCACCGCTATCAGAGAAAAATAAACTGACAACTCACATTTTTGCTGTAATTTAAAATAATTACTTGAAAATTTGTTTTTGCATTCCTGCTGTAAAGTTAGTATACAGGATATTTCGAAAATAAAAGAAAATAAAATAAATAAATAAAAACGTTGACAAAATAACATGAATGATTCATCATTCAACAGCGATTAAAATATCGTATAGGAACAGAGGGTCGCAACTGCAATCCGGAGTCGCTACAGGGCTTCTAAAATGAGCAAAGATAAATCTTAAATAATGCGTAAAAACCATTACAAATAATTTAATTGATAATTTCTCAGCCATTCTAATCAGTCAGGGGTGCCCTTAAGGGGGAGGGGGGATTATTGCGCAATTTGCGCCATCAAAATGGGGGGGGGGAGGATTTTTTCCAACTAATTTATTTATTTATTTAAATTATTTAACAATTTATTTTTTTAATTCAAATTATTTACGATTTTCTGACAAAAATTATTAATCAATTATTTTTTTTTATTTAAATTATTTCTTTTATTTCTTTACGATTATTTATTTATTTTTTTATATGCGTGTATTGTCTGGAAGGGGAAAAAAGCGATTGTATTCTTCGCAGAATTCGAACTTTGAAAAAATCAAATATATATATAAAAAAATTCACATTTTTTTTATATTATAATTCAAAAAAATAAATATATAATATTTAAAAAAACAAATAAATAATATTTAAAAAATAAATAAAATAAAAAAGAGGGGTAATAAAACAAAAAGCACAAAAGGGTTGTGAAAAATTTTGGGGGAGGGGGGAATCTGCGCCACTGAGCTTGGGGGGGATGGGCACTCCTGTAATCAGTCACACAACAAGGACCAAAAATCGCATTAGAAGAGAGGGTTACAAACGTTTTTAGAGGGAGTTAGAGTAAGGGTGGATCTCGAAATATTCCAAGGGAGGGTGGCGATTGATGTTTTTTTCTTTTTCGCCCTTTTTTTCACCATGCTATCCTTGTTAACACATGTTGATTACAAATGCTTTGGTCTTCCATTTCAAAAAATATCCAGATCAGAGCCCCGAATCCTCAGCGTTTCCTTTACAATCATCAAAGATCAACTAAAATTGCCTTTTTTGAACTTCAAAATTTGAAAACTGTTGGAGAAGAGTCCCTCAAGCGAGGGGCGATCGCCCCCATCACCCCTCTCTTGTATCCGCCCGGGAGTTAGAGCCATAGTCGTGATGGGCTGATTGCATGGCCATGACTATCACCAAACCTGCCCTAACTCTTTTGGCTCAACTGTCTTATCTTCTTACGTAAAACCTTCCGCGCATTTGCGCATGCGCCAGGTCTTCTCTGATCTTACCAAAATTGAGGTGTTAGGTAAGATAAATAGGTGAAGAATAATAAAAAGCATTTTGAGCCGTATAAAACAAAGTGGAAAGATGCTAATTTCAAATGCATATTTTAGTTGAATATGTCAAAAGGATATAGCAAATGCAAGTTTTCAATTGAAAACTTCGGAAAGTCATCACCCACAACACATCTACCTTTTTTTTTTAAAGTAGAACTGTTCGCGAGTGCTAGGCGCGATTTTCACGGACAGACAATAAGGGCCCTGCTCCACATCTGCGTAACACGCGACCGAAACCGAAGGCAGAAACCGAAAATCCGGGTACTTTCCATAGGAACACCATTCAATCAGTTTTACGCTTCTGCTTTATTTTTCTGCTTTACGCCAATGTGGAGCAGGGCCCTAACTCCCTCTACAGACGTTTGCAGTCCTCTTTTTATATACGATTTTTATCCTTGTTGTATGACCGAGTAGAGAATGGCTGATAAATTTTCAATAAAATTATCTGAATGGTATTTATGCACTGTTTTAGATGTCTCGTCGCGCATTTTAGACGCCCAGTAGCGTCTCCAGATTGCAGTATTGATCAAAATATTCAATATTTATTTTGTGTCTGGAAATGTTTTCAATATGTAGTAAATTTTGAAAAAAACCCACTGTACCGACATAGTGGGTGTTTTCAAGTGGGTCCACCCGATAAAACCCTTTCGGGTTTTTTCGGGCTGGGCCGCTTTGGCGAACTCTGGGCATAAATGGGTTTTAACCCATTTATGCCCAGTGTCCTAAAAACGGGACGCTTGTTAGTTACTGCATACAAAAACCTGTAATGGGCATATCATTTTACTAAAGCTGTTTTTCACAAGTTAAATAGTCCTTCTTGAGAAAACCAGTTATAGCCACTATTCGGATATCAGAATTTATTTATCGACAGCTATTTTCAGACAAATCAGTCAAGCAACGATCCAGCATGAGTAGCCACAGAAAGTAATTTTTTTGCGACCTTTTTTTCAGAAAATCAAGCTATTTTAAAATGATTTGCTTAAAATTGGTCACAGATGCCTTCTGTAATGTTACTTTGCAAAAGTAAAGTCAAGTAAGGTCGTATTTTGCTCACATATCTGCAAAATGTTCCATAAAGAGGATGTTAAATAACTTCATAAATATGGCTACGACGAACTATTTTAAGCCTAAAATGTATGTAAACCATTCCAAGTAAAAGTTTTAAGCAGATAAAAATTGAAAAAAAATGTTGCTAAAAAAAATTTGGGCATAAATGGGTTAAATAAGGCTAAAAAATAAAAATACAGTCGACGCTCGTTATAACGACCGCACGTTATAAAGACCATCCTAATATAACGACCGGTGAGAAAACCCCCAACTGTATCCCAATATACTCTATGTTCTACCTCTTATAGCGACCATTCGTTATAAAGACTGTTTTCTGTAGGACGGAGACGGTCGTTATATCGAGCGTCGACTGTAATAAAATGTATGTATTGGTTATAGTAGTAATTCTTCTGAAATTACTCTCTTTGAATTGTCTCTTTATTCTTTGGAATGGATTGCGATTTTTTAAATTGCTCCGTGACGCACATTTTAACAAATAAATAAATACAATTAATGAGAAATTAAAGTATTACTATCTTTTCATTATTTGATTAAACACTTAAAATCATCATTCTAAAACTGATGGGGAGATTTGGATGCAAAGATAAAATATGTGGCCGTAATAATTCAATATACTAGAAAGCAGAATACTTAGAAAGTACGAACATTTAAACAAATATCTAATTTGAATATGAAGTTGGACCAACTAGCTGTGGTTTTTTGTTTAAAACATAAAACTAACATATTTTAATTAAATTAATGAATTCTTACAGCTATTCCAAGAATTGTTTTTGAACACCCAAAAAACTTTAATTAAAAGACGTAATATTAAGCAGATGCAAAGAAAAAATATTTTAAATAAAAAATTATCATCTATTTCTAGAAAAATTTCATCTTTTTTCCCCCGATGTTTCGGTTTCCTTTTTTGTTTTATTTAAAAACTGTAAAAACTGTAGGATAAATGTAAAAACGTTTCACATCAACTAATTCAGCATACTATTTAACGCTTGTTACTTGATTTTAGAAAAATTCAAGCATTACTGGCATAGTTCATAGATTAAACGCACCGAGTTAAAACAGGTCAAGAGTATTTTAATTACGTATTTTAATATCACTGCAAAAAAAAAAAAAAAAAAGCTAATGGTATTTTCGGTTAAAAACGTTTGTTCATAAGGAAGCATGGCTTGCAATTCGTTTAAATTAAAAAAAAATCTGCTGTAGGCACTATCTTTTTTTTTTGTACGTCTATTAAATACTTGTATTTTTTTAATGTGGATTAAAAAAATTTCTTGACACACTCCAAATGTAAAACAAAAAAGTTCTTAATTATTTTTAAAGAAATTCTCAAACTCATTAAGCTATTAATACATAAAATGGCAATGGAAATGGGTGTTTCTGTCGGCTTCTGAAATATGAAATTATAATAACAATAACAAGCTTGTTTTAGGGAGCCAGATAATAATGTAATGCTTCAGAGAGGTAACCAGACTTTAGTTTCGGCGGTGGGGTGGGGGTGGGGGGTGGGGGGGGGGGGTCCAACCCTATTTTTCGTGAAATCTATGAAGTCAATGAAATTGATTTCATGTTCTATATTATGCTATGCTGTTACAATAGATGTTAAAGGGGTATTAACATGAAAAATGTTAAAAAAAAAAAAGACTTATCTTTTCAATGAAGGAAAAAAAAAATCTGGATAGATGAGTTTGTTAATACAGTCGATGATCGATATAACGACCGTCTCCGTCCTACAGAAAACAGTCTTTATAACGAATGGTCGCTATAAGAGGTAGAACATAGAGTATATTGGGATACAGTTGGGGGTTTTCTCACCGGTCGTTATATTAGAATGGTCTTTATAACGTGTGGCCGCTATAACGAGCGTCGATTCTATGCGCACACTCGAAGGAGTACTTTCGAAATTTCTATCCTACGACACTTAGAAGATGTATTAAATACAGAGTTTGGTACTTACTAAATTGAAGAATTTTGATGTTTTTTTCAGTGGTATTAAAAATTCGAAAGGAAAGGTGTATTGTTAAGAAAGTATGTGCAATTGCTACAATAAAAATAAATACTATTATTTGTACAATTATTCAGTAGTGATAGTTTCATTTTCAAATGCAGTTTCAAAGTAAATAAGAAAATTAAAATAAAATAGCAGTAATATTTTTTTCAGTGAGAAACTATAAAACGCAATTTCGTAATAGTTTTGAAAATTTTGAGAAGGGGTTTGAACCCTAAAAAAAAGCTGCGTGGTCACTGCATGATTTTTCTTATGGGTCGATTAAATATAGAGAAATAGCAGTTATTCTTAATACATTTGAAATGTACATATTTTTGAAAAAAAAAAAAACTTCATATTCCTTTTGAAGAAATTCTTAGTCACTTTCGCAAAGCTGTATAGTACATTTAAACAGAGAATGGTAATCGACATTTATATTTTTGATAGCATTTGAAAGCGTAATAACTATAACTACATACAACGGTTTGAGGAAACCAGAAAACCGTACAGGAGTACATATCGTGGGGTTACAAGTGAAACACACTGAGTCAAAATTATTCATTTTCAGATTTTTAGTTTATCTTACATTCAAAAATGAGCTGTTTCTACTGGTGAAACCCACTAAGACATATCTTTATTATGCAATGCTATACTAGTGAAACACACTAAGTCGTTTAATTAATGATAATTATTAATGCCCTACCATTATCATGCTTGGGATAACAATATAAAATAAGCATGCCAGAGTCAAGAATTGTTCGTAATAACCGAAGAATACCATTACTATAATTTAATTTGATTTAATTATGTCAATTCCAAAGAAGTTAAAATAAAAATTTTTTGATCAGCGTTTTCTTAAAATCATGTTTTTTGACTTAGTGTGTTTCACTTGTAACCCCACGATACGTAAGTGAGAATAAGAGAAACTTAAATACTTATTCCCCTTAGTATGCTGATGTAGAAAATAGTTTGTGTAAAGCTATTTTTTACCCGATTCAGAAAATAGCTTTATGCGGATTCAGACCAGAAATATCGACAACGTTTGAATATTATACTCTTTTACTTTAAAATAGGCGTATCAAGTTTAGAAATTTTGAGTCGTCTCCATGGAAACCGTATGAAAGAAAACAGCTCCACTCTTTTTTACTTCCTTTTACGTAGTAAAGGAAGTATTGTGATCGCGAAAAAAAAAAAAATCACTCAAATTTGAGTCTAAATTTTGATTTTACTCACCCCCGAATGAATGTTCAATAGTTTTTTCGACCTGTCAGCACGTGCATATGTACCTACCAACATATAGGCAGCCGGAAAATCCTTTTCAACCACCCCCGAGTTAGTTACGACGAGTTTTCTCGTGACGTCTGTATGTACGTATGTGCGGATGCATGTGCGTATACGCATAACTCAAAAACTATATGCCGTAGAAGCTTCTAGCTTGGTATGTAGGCTCTGAGGATGGTCTAGTTGTGCACCTCCCCTTGTGGTTGCATTCCGAATGTTCCCAAGGGGGTGTTTTACCCCTTTTTTGGGGGTAAACCAGTGTTAATTTCAATGCAGACTCAAGTGATATGAGTTGGCGCGACCACTTGGCGATATGTCGCCAAGCTTTTGGTCGCCAAGTGTTTGCCGCCAACTTGGCGACATATCGCCAAGTTGGCGACAAATTTGGCGAAAAAATTATTTTTTGAATTTGGGTTCAACTTGGCGCTATTGGCGATATTTTGCGAAAAATTCACTGAATGATATTAAAATCTGCAATATTTAGAAAATTAACCATTGTAAACTATTTTTTGCATTTTTTCGTGGCAGATTAGGGGAGTAAATATTTGAATTGTTACCTTGCTCTCTCCAAGCACTTTTTTTAACACTTAAGGCAACTACTAAGAAATTTACACGAAAAGGAAGTAGTGTGGGGTCTATACCAGATTTTTTTTTATGCACTGCTGTTGAGCCATATAATTTATTTTATGTTTATCGAATTAGGCTTACGATTTTATTTATGTCCTCTCCTCATGTCTCAGTTATTCCTCATCGTTTTCTAACAAATCTAGTCATACATTAATACAGCGAAAAATTCTAAGAAAATGTGCTTTATTAACGTTGATTTTTAACCGACTTCAACAAAGGAGGAGGTTATCAATTCAAAGCGGATGTTTTTTTTTTTTGTTTGTTCGCACATAACTTATGATCTACTGAACCGATTTGGACGATTTTTTTTTAAATCGATAGGAGATGGAGTAATTTAGGTACCATGTACTCATATGACAATATTTGTTCACTAGAAAAAAAGTTATTATGGAAAACAGTAAATTTCATGTCATTTCCCCATTAAATGATTAAATTTTCAATCCATTGTTGCAAAAATGTTTGCCTCGCAACAGCAATATTAATAGTAATTATGATGAAAAATTTGAACCAAGGCTTAACTAAATCTAACATGAAACTCATTAGCGGTAACGTACGTAGTATGTGTTAAAATCTTATGAACAACGAGAAACTAGAATTGCTTTGAAATATAAATTAGTTGACAAACCGTTGATGTTTAAATGGCTTTGATTAAGCTGGTACACAAATAAGTACCAGAGAATAACAAAGATTTTTTTAGTGTCAATCGTTTATAATTTTAGACGCGTTAATAGTTTCTTGCTTTTTTTTTTAGTTTATTTTATGGAGCATTTACTTAAGAAAATTAGGTGAAGTTCCGTAATGGAAACATCACCTTATTTCATAAGTACACTTACACTAAAAAGAATAAAGTAAAATAATTTTGGAAAAAAATAGAACCGACTTCAGTTGGAAATTGCTCTAAAAAGTAAAAAATAATTTTTTTTTCTTTGAACACCATCGAAACTACTTTTAAACATAAGTTTTGAAGTCGGCGCAAAAACGATAGGTCAAATGATATCTCCATATATTATTTCTCTAAGCCGAATCCTATACCCGGTCGAAACTCGCTCATTTCTTTATCGAATTGCAAGAAAATTTATGATTTTGAAGCTTATCCCGCGGGCTATTGACGAAAATTAGACCCACCCTCTAAAAAGTGTCGGTTCGTTTTTTATTCGAACTTCAATTTTTGGGCACAAAATTGACTCTATCTAGCGAAATAATTGTCGTATCGTCTCCATTTTGATTTCCTTCGAAAGATTAAAAAAATGCGTTCTTTAGAACGTTTCTCCGCTAGCGCCGCGTAACGAGAATCTCGAAAATCCACGTTTAAGCGACTTATAAGCGATTGAAGTTTGAAAAAGTTAAATTTTTTGCTCAACTGTCAAAATCGTTACATTGTTGTTCAAATCAATTTTAAATGCGACATTTCAAGCCAAGGCTTAGCTCGGTAAACCTTAATTGTAACTTTTATTGTTTCAAAATACTATGGTAGTTTTGCGATAACGTTAGTATTTAGTTTAGTAGTAGCCATTGGGTATTTGATTTTAATATAGGGTATCACTTTTGTAGTAGTTGTAAAAGTGAACGTGTCTTTGATCTCTTTGAAAAGTTGTCAGAACGACGGCAGTAGATGGCGATGTTGTGCAAATGAAGCCAATAAAAATTGTCGTTTGAACACCATCGAAACTACTTTTAAACATAAGTTTTGAAGTCGGCGCAAAAACGATAGGTAAAATGATATTTAACCATATTTTGCCAACATTTTTCAGAGAAACCATTGAAAATTAAAAGCAGAATATTTGTACCAGTACACGAATGTGTGGTAATGAATGAAATGTATGCGAATGCTTTTAAAGAACCTGGATCCATTAAAATGTATATAGTTGAATTATAGTTGCGTATGATTCTATACATTGTTTTTGCGCCTACTTCAAAACTTATGTTTAAAAGTAGTTTCGATGGTGTTCAAAGAAAAAAAAATATTTTTTACTTTTTAAAGCAATTTCCAACTGAAGTCGGTTCTATTTTTTTCCAAAATTATTTTTTCAATAGACTAATAGGTTTTACGCACAAAGCAATTTTAACCGTTTACATTTAACCATTGTTGAAAAGCTAAGTGGGGAAAAAGTCCATAGCGCCGTAACTAAGACAACCATGAGGGAAAAAGTGCGGAGAGTGGGAAATTAATTTTACTTTGAGCCGCCTCCTCTCGTTACATAGTTCAGGGGCAGTCTTGCGCAATATCACCAATGTGTGGCCAAACTGCCATTGGACTTGGCATAATTTTTTGACCCCAGGTTGGCTGTATATATTTGTCCAAATATAAAATCATCTTTTT
>JAXGGA010004520.1:0-87417 GCA_038373865.1 Uloborus plumipes | reverse complement strand
CTGAACACATTACGTATCGTTTCTCCTCAAATGAGAATGACAAAAGTTTTCCTAACTCGTTCGTTTTTATTTCTTTCCAGTTCCCTTCCATGAATCAGGTGGGGCTTTAGAGAACTTTTTTAGTAACTTTCAGCCTGCATTAATCGATTTCTTTATATGCCCGACTCTCACTCCATGGCACATGTCGTCATCTTAATTTTGAGCTAGAGCGCAATATTTTTAGGCTTTTTTTCTCACTTGTTTTTTTCAAATGGACGGCTATATTATCTAGCAGAAAGTTTCCTCATTGAAAATTATTTCTTTCCTTCATTCACATAGCGAGTGGCAATGTTTGGAAGTTTTGGTGTGTGTCCTCCCCCCCTCTCTCAAAAGGAGAGAGAAAGAAAAAGTAATTTATATAAAAAATAATTTTTGGATGAATTAAGAGATACTATAAAATAAAAAGAAACAACCGCCAATAAAAGAAAAGAAAAGAAAAAAAAAAAAACTGAACGTTCGAAGCTTTTCAATGTCTTAAACCACGCATATTACCAGACTCTTTCATATTATCCCCTACTTTATATAGGGTATACCGACCAGTGAATGAACACTTAAGCGAAATTTCGTTTTCAAAAATTAATAGCATCGTTAAAAATTGTAGCATTTGTCACATGGTGATATATGTAATTATTTTTAAAAATATTGCGCTAATTTTTATGGTTCTGGATCAGGTTTTTTGGGGGGTTGAAAGGAGAAAACGTGTCTTGACCTAGTGAATGAACACCCCAAACGGAACACAAACGCAGCATTTTTCTAGCCATTTTCTTTTTAGAAATGTGTAGAATGACGTGCCTACTGCTGATTCATCTAAGAAAAATGGTTTAAAAACTTATTTTTTTAAGGAAAATTACGAGGTGTTCATTCATTGGTCTTTATACCCTATTTTTTTAATTAAATTTTTTCTCGACAACAGAACATAGTGCTTTTTTTTTGAAAGTGACAGTTTACTATATAGTTATAGTTTGCTCTCATAGTGGATTTGGGGATCTTGAAGCAAAAACTAGCTAAGTTATTTGTAAAAAAGTAAACGGTATTTTATATTTCTTTCCTCTCGTCTATATACATACATACTAGGGATGCACCGATTAATCGGCTAGATTTAGGCGTCATAGACATAATTAACCTCATATTACATAATTAATCGGTGGAAAAAAAAATTAAAAATTTTTTTAAAGCCTATTTCTTGTAATTTCTCTTTACTTAATTTCGTAACTGAGCCATCGTGTGCACATGGTTTTTAAAACTGGTAATGTGAATGTCTGGCAAATAGGACACATTGATGATTCGGAACCATTAAGCATTGCAGGGTCAGAATTTCTCCACTCTACCTGTAAGTAAAAATTCATAACATTCAATGCAGGGATTTTAGTGACGAAAACGTATCAAAACTCTCAGATAGCGCTATCAATAGCACCTATTTAGCAGGAGGGGGGAAAACTTGAACTGAGACACTATTCTTGGGCGATTGTCAAATGAGATAAAGCTGAAAGAAGATAGCATAAAATGCTTTGCTCGTTTCAAAGTTCGAGGGCAATGGGTTAAATTTTAAATTTGCAGAACAGTCGATCCCCGCTACAACGCGATCCGACTTACGCAAAACGGCTATAACGCGAGTTTTCTTGAGAAACGAAATTTCCAAACAACGCGAATTCCTCTCATGTAACGCGAATTTTTCGGAAAGAAAACGCTGGGTGTAAGTGTTGACTAGGTTATAGTTTAAATCAGTGGTGGTCAACCCGCGTGCCACAATGTGGCACGGCAGAGCGTTAGGGGTGGCACGCGAAGACTTACTGAAAAAAATTTAAAATTGAGGAAATAACGCCGGTCTTACAAATATTGCCAAAAACTAAAGCCCCTACTTTGATAAATGAGAGCTTGTTACATAAGAATGAAGATTATCAATTGAATTTAGCTATTTCACCCTTTATTATCCAGCGCCTAATAATTTAAATTTAAGATTGGTTGGAAAACTATCTTAAACCAATATAGATCATATACATTCTTTTGCAATAAAACTTCATGTTATTTCTCTTAACTTTGGAAAAACAAGATCAACACGTTTCACTTTAATATTGGAAATAAATATCTGAAGTTAATAATGCCCCGACGATAGATGCAAAGTTATATATTTATTTTGAAGTATTTATCCAGTGTTAGGTTTGAGTTATAAGATGGTTAAAAATTACTGATCTTTTCAAATTCTTCTATTTCTATGCAAGACATTACTTGTTATCTACCGAAAACCCAAAATCAAGTATAGGAGCTTACTTCAACTGCAATTCATCCAAATTATATTAGTTTTGCAAATTTTTACTGACTTTTTTTTCTTCAAATTTACATGCTATTAATATCTGGTGTTGTAAGTTTGGTTCAAAAATATGTTTGTGGACAAAGATTTTTTATAATTAATGTATAAAAATCAAAATACCGTTGAATGTTAATTGATAGCTTTTAAAACTCGTATACCTTATACTTGTTAGCATTTCAAGAACCAATCCTAAAATTAATGACTAGGTAAAAAAGTTACAAATTCGTAAGCCACATTAAGTACTACTGACTGTTTAATTTTTGGTGTCAAACGTTTCATGTTATTGGTTTATATTTAAAGCTTAACCCAACTGACTAAATCTGTAAAAGTGTGTATTAACGGTAACTCTTAAATTCGGATTTGTATTTAAAATTTATTATCATTTTAATTTCCACTACTCAGAATAACGTGGAAAAATAAGTACTATTCAAGTGAAAATCACTTAGTGAGCAACACAAGTTTTTTTTTTTTTAACTTTGAAGTTTTTTTTAGCTTGTTGGAAAAATTGAAATTGGCACGTCCACCTTTTTCCCCCAGATAGTGGCACTCTTCCCGAAAAGGTTGGTCACCCCTGGTTTAAATATTAGTTTCGTGACAGACTTTGATCCATTTAGCACCACTGTGAAAGCGGAAGTTAGCACACCGTGCGAGTCTTAACATCGCTTTGACTCAGCGTATTCAAATAACCATTCTGTAATTGAAGGGCTTGGGAGACGAAAGGGTTAAGTGACAAAACAGAAATTGCGAGTAATTAAAGTTCAAAGTTTTATTAAGGTAGTTGTTGCAGCTTTTTTGTTCTCTGGTTCTGTCATTAGTGTGTATATGAAATTGGTCTATTGAACATCTACTGTTTGATGTACCAACTTTTATTTGCTTACCTGTATCCATTGCTTACCATTGTAGAGAGTGTTCATTTTTTAAAATGTAACTTAGCCCCTTCATCCTCCATTCCCTTCAATTATCTGTGTCAGAAATGGTAATATGTAGTTAAGAAATATTAATATATAGTTAAGAAATGGTTCAAAACGGTGTGAGGGGTGTTTACAAATGTCTAAAAAAATTGGGTATATTAATGAAATATTTTTCTACAGTGCGAAACTCCGACTTACCGAGGAGTCTTGGAACGCATACCTCGCGTAAGTCGAGGATCGACTGTAAATGATTTAATTTATTAGTTTTTCTAAGTCCGCTGCTTTGGAAAAACTGTTTTCCTTCTATTTCGATAAATTGCCCTCTCTGATGGCATTTGTTTTGATTCCGTCGCTATCTAGCGTATCGATCTCATATTACGCTAAATCTTCCATCACGCATTGAGCAATCGCTCTCGATGTCTGTCAGTTGGCATATAAACAATCTTCAGATTACCACAGTACAAACATTTCTAGACTCTCGTATAATTATCTTACGAGTTTTTCTTTCTTTTTTTTTTTTTTGAAATTCAAAATAAATTCCCCTCTGCTTCAATGTGTTTACAGATTGTTTTATTTTTCGATTTCTGCTTTAAGTAGTTCATTTAAATAATGGTCCATCCACATTTATGGACACACATTAGATTGATGAAAAATGTTTTATTTAAAGTATCTCGTACAAATCACTGTCAGGCATTTCATTCTGAACTCTAGATTCTCAGAAGTAGTTTACGGTTTACATATGATATGTAAACTGTAAACTATGTAACATATCAGACGTTTAGTAAAAAAAAAAACTGCTCTATTCATTTTTAAAATAAATCCAGGAGAGAAAAAATCCTTCACACCCTTCCGCCAAATTTTCCAATTTTTTTTTTTTCGTTTTATTAACTATTAGTATACGACTTCAATTTTGGTTTTTCTTCTGTATCGTCCTTGCTCGTAATGAGTTACATTTTAACATAATTGTATTTTTTAAAAATATTTTAATACTCATATTAAGCGAACCTTTATCATATATAATTTTTGCGGAGGTAGCCATGTTTTATGTTTTCTCAGGTGAAATAGGATAAAATGTCATTACCATCCAGCGGGAAAGTTATGAATATGTAATTGGTAATGGTAGACTGAGGATTAAATGCTACTAAGTGTGCAACTATTTCTGATATTTTAGACACTTAAAAGAAAATTAATTTATTAACTTATGATGGTTTTATCTTATAATTTTTAATAGAAACTCAGCAAAGTAAGTTGATGAGTATTTTTTAATTTTTACATACTTAGTGTTTTTAGTATAGTCACTTTGATTTCATATGATAAATTTGAATCAACCAAACCATAACCAAATGATTCTTGTAAAAAATGCATAATCAAACTTTTTGTCCAATTTAAAAGTTTAAACCTTCTAAAATAAGTGAGGATATTTTCTGAATATTTGTAGTTTAACAAAAATACATATATTATCTTTCTAAAAACTGCCGAACTGTACCATAAAACATGAGAAGTTTGGGCTTCAAAATAACTGTTCTAAATAATTGCCCATTTTCGTAATTCATTAAAACTTCGCCATTGCGTAAGTTTTCCAGCACCAAACGCCAATGAGAAACAAATGAATACCAGGGCGTGACCAATTTTACGTGAAACGGGAATTTATTTTTCCTAAAAAGCAGTACCGAAACGGTGTCCCGGCATCAATTTTCCTCTTATATGTATATAATCTTGCTACTTAACTACTTCTTTTTACCATCTGTAAAACATGTCTAGCAATGCGTAAAACTTAAAAATATTTTGTTTAAACGCGCTCAGAAACAGCCAATTACTGCTCCAATGTGCATTCTATCTTGCCTCAAAACTGATCCAGAAATTGATTTTTAATTTTCCACCCAAACAATTGCAATTTTCACAAAAGTGATTATCAGAGGACTTTTTTAGAAAGTTGCTCAGAACCAAAAAATAAGTTTTGAAGCAACACCTTTCTTGCTAAGGAGTATAGTTCAGAGATCTATTGACGTTGGTTGAGAGATTTCAATTAAAGAAAAGAAAAAGTGAAATCTTTCATTGTGAACGTAATCTGTCCTCTGTATGGTCGGAAGAAAAAAAGCAAAGATTACAAAGAGAAAAACAAAGAGTGAGAAGGTGATTAATTCTCCGGATGATAAAAAAGTTGGTCTGCTTAAGAATTGAGAAAAGAAAATGAAAACATGATTAACTTTTTATCCTTAGGCCGTCATGGTCATAGTGCCTGAGCCTGAGTCGCAAAAATTTAAGTCTAAAGCTACCACTTTTGGTAGTACTGCATTCTTTTAGTATTTTTTTTTTTTAACTTGAGGACCACACCTTATATTAGGATGTTTCTCGCAGACCTGACCACATATATATTTTGAATATGTTTACATCTTTTCTGGATATAATGGGGAAAGTACGGAACAGGAAAGAAAATGTCAAACCAAGAATTACGTCGCTCAACATTAAAGCGGTGTAACTCCATATTTTTACGATGCGTATTTGTTTGTTGAATTTTATCATATGTAGTTTCACCTTTTAGTGTAATAGCTAAACAAAGCCCCTTTCGAAAGATATGACTAATTTTATCTGAATGCTTGTATTTTTTTCGTTAGGAAAAATTTACAAACGGTTTTACATAATCAGTCATAGTTAAATCATTTAGTAGTTACACCACTTTACATTGAACAACACAATTGTTATCGCTATATGCCTATTTTATTAATTCGAAGTTTTTACTTGGTGTTTAGAAACAAATTTATAACTATTTAGCATCAAATTTGAAACAATCAACCTTAAGGCGACACGGAGGTTTCAAAAACCTAAAAATTCACCAAAATATCGATTTTTCAATTATTATTGTTTTAAATAGAAGAAATACTTCAGAACATTGGGCAAAAAAAAAAAAAAAAAATCGAATCAGTGAAAAATTGACCGAGATATGGGTACTTTTATGCTTGACTACGCCCCTTTGTAATCTTTTCAAAAATCTTGGTACTGTTGGAAAAGGCAACTTTTTCAAGATATTTCTTTTTAAACAACCATTAAAAGAAATTAATCTATATGAATTTACTAATTTTAATGAATATAGATAAAAGTTCCAGCATTTGACCTCATTCTCTTTTCCTAAACTTATTTCTAATTTTCTCGAAACGACATTTTTACGTGTGACAGTAGATTTCAATATGCTCCATGCGTAAGAGTTTAGCATTGATTTGCCTAAAAATTGCATAGTTAGTGAAAAGTAGTTCAATAAACAGTTTCTTGGGAGATTTATTTTAAGTTATGAAGTATTATAATCTTAAATCCTGATTTGTAATATTGAAACTGTGTTTTCTAGTTAAAATTAGCATGATTTTGAAAAAAAAAAATATCTTGCATTGGTTTTATTTACACACAATACTTAAATATTTTCAACACTCTATTAATATAATGCTAATGCATACTTTTATGATACTGTTGCATAATTTAATGCAAAATTAATGCGCAGGGAACATTTTAATTCACGCGATTTTATTTAATTCAAAAAATTTAATAACTTTTGAAATTATAGTTGAAAATTTAAAAAATTCGGGGGGAATTGTTCTTATTTCAGTACAATCATCCTGTAAACATTTCAAGACGATTGCTTGAAATTTACAAAAAATTGGTTTTAAGGCCCCATGTCGCCTTTTCAATGCGTATTAAGCATTGAAAAGGGTAGTTTGTTTTGTAAGTTTCCGAACAGTTTTTGATTTGCATCATGGAACAAAACAACGGGTTACATAGCTCACCCACGAAAGGCCAAATATGGCCCTCGGGCCGTATGTTGAGCACCGCTCCTCCAAGTAATCCCTTTTTATCTCATATCATTATTCGATCTGGAGTTTAGCTCTCTCCAGATTTCCATTTTAATTAACCATTTTAATTGCATATTCAAAAGAAGGAAGTTCTCGATATCGGTAATATTTCACTAAATGCGATTGAAGAATTAAATGGCATAATGAATGCAAGCAGGAGATTGACAGGAAAGAATAAAACGTGGATAAGAAAGTTTAAAGACTTCCGTGGCGCCAAAAATGGAAGGTAATTGTAGCTAATAAGATGAAATTGAAGTAAGTGAGTAGACGGCGTGACCCAATTTCGATGTTTATCCAGCTCTGTTGATCGATTTTAGTACACAGCGTTATGAAAACGACTCAAATATTCCCCAAATTTTGCCCCCTCTCGAGATGAACACTTTACTCATTCTTGCAGCAAAAACTGGAGATTGATTGTCTTTTAAGATCGGTGACTGATCTAGAATTTGAGCTTTTCCCTCCGTCTTAGAAATGATGTAAGGCTTGAAAATCAAGCGGCACCGCTAATGTAAGTGGTCTATAAATCGCTGGTATTCAAACTTTTACACTTCGGGGAACCTTTTGAGCTTATTATTTACTACTCTTGATCAAAGAGCAGAAAAAACTGGGCGTAAAAGCTTTATCTTGCTCAAATTTACAAAATTGTTATTGCATCCTTATTTTATCCCAATACAAACATCTTAGTAAGATAGTGAACGGTAAGGTAGCTAATTAAGTGTTTACATTTTTTTGAATAAAGTTTTCAGTTTTGTTGAAATTTTTCAATCATTGAAAGTGTACTGTCACGAGAAAGCGGTCTCAACCAGTGGTACGCATACCCCTTGGGGTGCGTGAAATTCTTAAAGGTGTTTGCGGTTAACTAGCAAAAAAAGTGGAAAAAATTACATTGTTAATACAGTAGAGTCTCGAAAATCCGAGGTAATTGGGGCTCATGCCACCTCGGATTACTGAAAACTCGGATTATCCAGGAAAAATTCTTAACAGCAGAAACGTAACACTTTTCGATCATCATTAGTGAGATAAACTTAATTTCAAGTTATTATTTCCAAAGCATATCTTAAAATATCTCTTGTAGATAAAGAATATTTCGTGACACTTGATGAATGTCTTTGACACCAACCTCTCAATACATTTTTTACTACTTTAATGTGAGTACAAAAGAAAATTTTCCAATAGCAAAAGGTGCTTATTTTCAGATTTTAATCCAAATTATCTTTTTAGCTATTGAAGGTAGACCTTAAAATGTCAATAAAAAAGCCTCGGATTAAGCGGAACCTCGGACTTTTGAGACTCGGATTTTCGAGACTCTACTGTACTAAAATTTAATCGGCTCAAAAGTAGCGTTGTGTAATCCTACTTTAAATCAATAGAATTGCAATACTTTGTTAATTAACTTTTGGCCTGGTATTGAAAAAGAACTCGTATACGTTGCTATGAAGAAACTTCTGGGGTTTAACTTCTGCGAAAAACGATTTTCGAGTTTTTACACAAGTATAGACACAACTTATGTTTATGATTATTTATGACTAAGCTGGAGCTAAACATAGATGAATTGATCAAATATGTCACAAAAAAAGGCCAGCTTCTCCACGAATTATTTCCTCCAAATTTCTTAATTTCTCTGAGTAATAAAAACATCGCGATAAAATCGTCATTAAATGATAATTTATTGTTTTTAATTTAAATTACAGTGCTCCTCGCTTATTAAATTCACATTCGTCCTGAAGACATTAGATTTTATAAAGCGGCTGATTTTATTATTCAGCAAACTTAGACAAAAAAAAGTTTAAACGTTTCAGTTATGAGCAAATAAATATATTACTGTATTTATATATATTTTTTAAAGTTTTCAAAATACAGTTAACTAATTATAATTTCCATTTTTGTTTGCACTAGGGTCTTAAATATTAACGTATTGCTGTTCGATTACCAGAATTAGATAATGAAAATTCTACATCGTTTTAAATTTTTTTAAAAAAATTCTTATAATTTTCAACATTATATGCTCTGTGCTCTAAAGTGCAGCGTATGAAATCAGGTGCTTTTCTGGCTTGTATTGAAGAGGAAAAATTTGGCACTGTGATTTCTTCATCTTCCGAGACAAACTTCCACGTTTTGTTGGAATTTATTATGCTTGTCGCAATTTTCAACATAATTATAACTATCGCTTTCAAGTTTTAACATATGCTTTCTAAGACCGTGATTTTATAAAACGGCGATAATGACTTTATTAAAGGATGGTTTTTTTTAACATGCTTTGACATTGTAAGGATTCGGTTTCAGCAGATTTGATTTCAAAAAGCGCCTGATTTCATAATCCGCAGATCTTATTAGTGGCGGTTAGTGTTCCTATTTGTACTTATATTTAAAAAGTTAAACTTTAACTAATGTGTAACCCATGTCTTAATAAAACTAAAGTATTTTTGTTGGGGTAATGCGTGGTTAATGATACATAAAAAATCATCCGTGGGTTGATAAAAGTTGAGAAATTGTAGTCTTCATCACTGGAAGTAGGTGAGAGAGAGAGAGTCATAAATTGTCATATCAGTGTGCTTTCTAAAAACGTGATTTTATAAAACGGCGATAATGACTTTATTAAAGGATAGTTTTAATATGCTTTGACATTATAAGGATTCGGTTTCAGCAGATTTGATTTCAAAAAGCGCCTGATGTCGTAATCCGCAGATCTTATTAGTGGCGGATAGTGTACCTATTTGTAATTATATTTAAAAAGTTAAACTAACTAATGTGTAACCAATGTCTTAATAAGACTAAAGTATTTTTGTTGGGGGTAATGCGTAGTTAATGATACATAAAAAATCATCCGTGAGTTGATAAAAGTTGAGAAATTTTAGTCTTCATCGCTGGAAGTAGGTGAGAGAGAGAGAGAGTCATAAATTGTCATATCAGTGTGCTTTCTAAAAACGTGATTTTATAAAACGGCGATAATGACTTTATTAAAGGATAGTTTTAATATGCTTTGACATTATAAGGATTCGGTTTCAGTAGATTTGATTTCAAAAAGCGCCTGATTTCATAATCCGCAGATCTTATTAGTGGTGGTTAGTGTACCTATTTGTAATTATATTTAAAAAGTTAAACTAACTAATGTGTAACCAATGTCTTAATAAGACTAAAGTATTTTTGTTGGGGGTAATGCGTAGTTAATGATACATAAAAAATCATCCGTGGGTAGAAAAAGGTTGAGAAATTGTAGTCTTCATCTCTGGAAGTAGGTGAGAGAGAGTCATAAATTGTCATATCAGTGTGCAGCAATGTATCCTCATCGGCGAGTGATATTTCTTCGCTGGGTACGTGCGAGTCACTTGGTATGAAGTTACTCATCATTTCTCCTGAAAGCTCATTTTTAGTGGCGTCTGCAACAAATTAAAATGGCTCATAAATTTCTCAATTTCCGAAGAAGGAAATGTCTGAGGAGGAATATATGGTCTGTCATTTGGGAAGGGAGATGATTGTTTGCTGCCTTGACCTGCTTTTCCGGATTGGGATTGGAAATGAAGAAGCCTTTTTATGGCATCCTTATTTGCAAGAATGTTTCGACTTTTCAAGAAAGTGATGCAAAATTAATGTTTTCATTTTCTTAGTGTTTGAGAAAGTGAACTTGCTGGTACATGCATTACCAAAGGTTGGTTGGTTTCGGTTTTCTGGCACAGGAGCCTTCTTAGGCTATACTGCGCCAAAGGACTCTTAGTACTTTATCCGATGTAATTTGCAGGAAAAAAGTGAAAGCACATATTGTTGTAAGATATAGAAATAGTCCAGCAGACAAAATTTGCCGAATAATGAATTTTTCGGGAGGTCACAGTCACCTCCTGTGACTTTCCATCAGGGCCCTGCTTTCCCTTAAATAATACATAGTTCCCTATGAACAAGAACAGCCTTCAGAAAACGAAAGAATACCCATGGAAAAAAACCAAAAACAAATTAGGTCGCTGCCTGAACCGTGACCTTTGTTAGGCATACCTACAAAACCACAACATCGAAAATTTTCCAAATTTTAACTCCATTCTAGGAAGAAACATAGCATTTCCACCTAAAACATATTTGTTACGAGGTCTATCATTTTTGTCTGCATGGAAGGGATAATTTAAGCTCATGAAGTCCAATTTTAAAGGATCCATATATTTTCTTACCCACTTTGAAAAACTTGACACCGAGTACGACCCTCTGCACGTAGGAAAATAATTTCTTAAACTCAGTTTGGATGGCAAGAAAAGAAACCGTTTTTTTTCTTCGTCGACTGACACGTGAAGGCTCCTGTCGTTAACGACTAGGTGGTCACGTTCTCGTATTATTTATTTTCTGATAAATAAATAGAATTCCAGTCGTTCATAATGTTCGCTAGCAGAACAACAGAGATGATGTTCGAAGTGAAAAAGCACTTTTGGTGAGACGTGTTATTAATGTGACTTTGATCAGTCATGACAGTCTTCTGGTAAATATTTTCTAGCAAAGCGACCCTTTCCCATTCTTAAAGGATCATATTTTGTGAAATGATAATTTATTTTCCAACTTAACTCTGTGTCGTGAGTAAACCTGTTTCGAGCTCTCAATTTCTAATGCATTTTTAAAAAATTGATTTTTGAGGCTGACTTGATTTTTAAAAATATTTCAGAAATGGAAAATAATATGGAAATAAAAACATGATAAAGCTGTGCATTTCATTTTCTGGTTTCCGTTCAGGTATATTAATTAATTTACGTATAGAAAATAGTTATATTGTATAGCATAATAGAGTATAGTTGAACTCTGAGTCGGTGCCAATTTTTATGTGATAGAATTATTTTGAAGAAAAGTAGCACCGGGACGGCGATCTTTCACTAAATTACCTCTGATATGTACATAACACCTGCTGTTCTCTCGAATGGTGTTTAGTACGGGTCGTTAAAAAAATAAGTAAATGAACGGGGTGGGGGTTGATTTTTATTTCGGAACTTGTTCTTTGAGGGACAGTTGTCGCTTTTTTAAATTTTGATTTTTTACTACTACACGGCATTTGCTTGAAGCTTATGTTCAATCATGTATGCGCAATTTAACTAAATAAGATATTGTTTTCTCCCTTTTGAATAAAGTTGAGGAATGAATATTTCAGCCTGTAGGATATTACTCTGCTCTCTGGTATCTGGTATTGAGGGGCACAAAATGACACAGATGACTATTGTATGACTAAACATATAAAATGACTAAATAAAAAATGACTAAACATATAGTATAAACAAAAGGATTGAATAAAGAAAGATTGATTTCGAAAGTTTGAGTGACCGAATTTATTTCGTAAATCAGCTAACAATAGCAGAATGCACGGCATGTTCTTTTCTGTTGTTTAAATGTAAAAAGAATGTGCACTATTAATGTGTTGTTATATTTGTAAATAGCGGTTTTTTTTCCTTTTCCAGGGCTTCCCTTAAATATATACTCTCGATAGAAAGCTCTAAGAGGGCCAGCTTGGTCCTACATGTATGCCAGTTTAGGGATGACTCCACGAATGTTTGAATGTCAGAAGTAACAAGCATTCTAAAGGTAAGTTCTCGAAATCTTATTGATTGTTATGAAAAGAAGTTTGAAACTTTCTATTCTGTTTCTCACATTCATGTGCTTAATGATGGTGTGACCGCAAAAGCCACGAAATCTCTCCCCTAGTTGAAAAATAAATAACTAACTCATACGGATTTATTTCGGTTTTTGGAGCAGTCACTTTTGTTTATTTCTAAGTACTGCGTCAGACACTCACCAAAATTTGAGTGTACGGGGAAACCTAATATGTGATGTTTATCCAAGTTATCAAATGATACTTCACGATGTATTCCACTGTTAAATAAACTTGATATCAAGATAAAGGGAACTTCTCAGAGCTATGATAGCGTGCGCTGAAGTGACAAGGCGAACTGATTACGTCATTTTGAACGGTTACATTGTTAAAGCTTTTCCAATGGGGGGATTTTACGGTAAACAAAACAGTACGGGCATCCATGTTGCCAGTACTTTTTACCGTAAAAGCATATTTCACTGTAAGTTTTTACGGTAGGAAAAATTAGAACGCTGTGGCTAGTTGCGACGAGTAAAGAGAGTGGGATGCAAGTAGTCGTGTTCAGCCCTGAATTCTTATTGATTGTAGATTAGCGTGCCAGGATTTATACTGAAGGAGACTAGACTTGAAAGCTGGGAATGGAGAATTTTATGCTTCGCACAATGAGTCTCGTGGTGTATAAATTGAGGCTGCAATCTCAGTATAATTTGTTGTAAAAATTGTACTGTAAATTTAATTTTACAGCATTATTTATACCTTAACATTTGTTTGAAATTATAGCTGTGTGCTCACACATGCGCCGCAACAACGTGTGCGAGAGAATCACTAGCTAGGGAGAATAATCTTTGCATCCCTAGGTTTAGCATTTGTGTTTAGTTTGAAGTACAAATTTCTGAAAATTGCATGATGCGCACAAGCCCTTTAGAACGATTTGGCTTATTAAAAGTTTAGTGCATTAAGTGTGACATTGGCTTAACCGATATTCCAATAAGCGGGTTGAACTGTAGAAGCGCCAATCACAGAACATTACGTGCAAAGCATCTCTTGTGGAGAAAAAAATTCATAAATAGTGTGGAAACTTGTTCTTTCAGTCCGGTGGCCAATAAGAAATTTTCGTTTCACCCCCCCATCATTCGAGTTCTATATGTGGTTTTTTTCAAACGCTGATCATTTCGCGCAATGATAAATGAGGTTTGCCGTTCGAAATTTTCGAAGTTCGTTTCTTATAACCATAAGCCTTGCATCGTTTCAGAAAACCGCAAGCACTAGCACACACTTTCAATTAGCCATTATCTAAAATGTTGGTTCGATTGGTTTAGCGGATAGGCTTCATATACCACGGAAGTTACTTTTGGACCACTCTGTACATTACTAACTACCTATACAAAGATGCTTGTGCTGAGAGTTTAAAAGAAATCCCGTTTAGTTTGCTTTTCTGCACAGGGATGAACACTTTTTGCTTTCGTTTCCTTTTGTCGTCTTTTTCGGAAGGCATCCGAGATAACTTTTCGAAAATAATCTTCAAAGTGAGTGAAAACGAGTTTCTCTGCGATAAGTTTTTCTCTCCCAGCTCGGACTCATTTACCGGAGCGAACAAAAAAGCCCGAGGTAGGAAGAAATAATGAAAGTTTTCCCTCCATTGCCAAATATGCTGATTGCGTCCATTCTAGCCTTTGTTGAGGTTGGATTTAAACACCTCGGGCTCTAAAAACTTATTTTTACACGGCCGTCCAATGACTTTTTTCTACGCTTATTAGCTTTAAAAAAGACTACAAAGTAAACAGATAAGAAGATCAGAAGTTCTCCGAGTTTGGAAACTGATTAAGCTAAAGGAATTCAAGTGAATTGAAAAGTTTTTCCAGAAAATAATTTTAGCATTGTAGAAAAATTTGGTTTGAAAGTGTGAGAGGAATGTTTAAATGCGACAATGTCCGTAATATTCCATTTCCGTGTGACGAATCGCCCTTTTATTTAATACCCCTTAATGACTGTAACACGCATTTTAGCTTACTCTGTTTAAATAATATTTCGCGGCTAACTTTGGGCAAACAAATGGTTCCTCTCATTGGGCTGAGAAGGATAGATACCTTCACCCAGGGGTTTTGAAAAAACATTAAAAATATCTTGCGTTTACTGTGTACTTAGTGCCACAGTTGCTTATTGTCAGCATGGGGCCTACCTGACTCTTCGCTTCGAATGCCGGAGATCGTGGGCTCGATTCCCACCGGAACCCTGGGTGCTAATTCCTCTTTTTGTGCTGTATCGTAAAATGGGGTGTATCGGTACACTTTTAAGCTTTGATCATACAAAACGTAATTAACAGATTTTTTTAGTTTGATTTTTTGAGTGAAAGCGTTGGTCTTGTTTTGCTTTTGATATCCCAAGCAAAAACAAAACATGTTCTACAGTTTATTTATACATACAATTTTTTAGAAGTGCTTCGATTCACCCCGCTGACAGACGAGAATCGAAACACATGTGGAACTTATTATTTTCTTTTTTTTTTGTTTAATTAATAATAAGCTAAACAAAATAGGTAATATTGACTGGGGGGGGGGATAAGAACAGACAGTTACTGTTAAATAAAGCTTCTATTTTCTATAGCAGTAAACGTATTTGTCAGAAAACGGAAATAATTTTGAACTTATGAAATATTAAAGTTGGTGTAAAAAGTGCATTTGAATTGAAAAAAAAAAAAATCAAGTCATTCATATGGTCCGCAAAAGTTATTATATTTTTAAAACGAGCAGATATTCGGATGTTGCAGCTTGACTTAATTTTTCATAACATCTTCTGGAAGGAAAGCTGCCTCTTCTTTAGTTTCTTTAAGTCTCTAGGTTTTGGAGACTCTCTTGTAAGTTCCTCTCATGTATTCATCATTGTCTGGGTTCATGACTTTTGCTACACAAAGTCTGCATGACTTTTCCCCATGAATTTCGACTACAAGGAAAAGTCTCCTGGTGCAAAAATCTTTTTAAATTTTCAACTTTCTGGCATTGTGACTCCTCATCGGAAGTTGTAGACCAGGGGTGGCCAAAGTGCCACTATCTGGAGAGAAAAAGCTCAGCGTGCCACATTGTATTTTCCCAACAAACTGACAATTTTTAAATAGTTAAAAATAGATTTTAGGTAGACTGAATGAAAATTTTTTCTCGTAAATCTGAGCAATTGAAATCTAAATGATAATAAAAGTAAAACAAGTACGAACTTAAGAGTTATCGTTAATAAACACTTTTATAAGTTCTGTCAGCCGACTTATGCTTAGAAAAGAAACAAATAACATCAAACATTCTATTCTAAAAATTAAACAGTCTGTACTTAATGTGGTTTCTGAGTCTGTATCTTTTTTTACCAAGTCTTTAATTTTAGGATTAGTTCTTGAGAATCCTAAGAAGTTTAAGTGTTTCAAGTGCTATCAATTAATATTCAACGGTATTTAGATTTTTCTGCATTCATAACAAAAAATATTTGTTTAGAAGCGCATTTTGAACCAAATCTACAATAGCATCAGACGGCTAAAGTGTGTAAATCTGAAAAAAATTTTGTTGGTACAAATTTCCAAATTTCTATATAACGTGGATGACTTTCTTTTGAAGTAAGCTTTTATATTTGATTACCAATGCAGAAGATCAGTAATTCTGATTTGAATTTCAGAAGGGTAACAAGTAGTGTCTTGCTGAGAAATAGACAAAGAATTTGAAAATATCAGCATTTTTTTTTTTAAATGATCCTGAAAATCATCAAACCTAACACTAAATGTATACTAAAAATAGGTGTAAAATTTCTCCATATGCCATTGGAAAATTATTGAATTTGGGTTGATACTTTGAGTGTTCAATTTAATGTTTTAGTTTTGTCTCCAAAGTAGAGAGAAAGAAACTAAAATTTTATCATAAAAAATTTAGATGGCCTATACTGGTTTAGGAAAATTTTTGTACTATCTTAAATTTAAATTTCTTAAGCGCCGGATAATAAGAGTTGGCATAGCTAAATTCAATGGCTATTCGTCATTCCAAAGTAGCAAGTCCTCATTGCTTTCTATCCAGACATTTTATAAAACACACTCCCTAAAATTCTGAAATCTTATAACTATTTTCCCTTTGAACAGCTATTGCACATCTCAATGTAGGAGTAACTTGCCATTCTCTCCTCTTTTTCCTATAAAAAGTTCACAAAACATTCAGAGCTTTAATTCGTAGTTTATTAATACAGTGAACTTTACAGGGTCACCAGCAGAGAAAAATTCTCATTCTTTTGCAAGGAGCTTGTGTTAAATAATTCAATGATGCTTTTGAAGTTTTTTTTTCCAAATTATTTTCAAGTAATATAACAAAATCAATTGAAGGATTTCCATTTGTGCAACCATACCGAATTTTGTCCAATCTAGTTTCTTAATTTTACTTGCAGAGTTAACTTTAAAAAAAAATTTCATCACCCGTAGCTGAAACTATTACAGATCAAGAATCCATTCTGGAGCATCGAAAGTTTCATTCGTGTCAAGCACTAATATGCTTTACAAAGCATTGTCTGTAGCGTCACAGCTTTTGTTGGATGTCCGAAGCTAACGCTAAGTACTTTGCAATATTGTAGTTAAGACAATTTGTAAGCCAGCCTCCTGACACTTAATCGTCATATACGAGTAATATCATTATGTTTATCAGTTCAAGAGTTTTAGTTTTTATCAATATTTCGACATTTTCCCCTCAATTTTGGAATTTTTTCAAAAAGTCTTCGCGTGCCACTGTTACTGCTCTGCCGTGCCACACTGTGGCAGGCGTGCCGCGGGTTGGCCACCCCTGTGTAGACAGTAATAAATTCTCATCCCTGCTTTGACTAGAAGAATAGGGGTTGGAATTTTTTGACCTTTCAAAAGTCTCCTTCGTTTTTCTTTCTCTTTTTAATAATAATTTTGAACCGGAGTAACAGAATAAAGTTTTGATACACCCCGTAAATCCTTATCCTATGACATCGTTAAAGATTCTTCACTTTTATGACACAACTTTATAAATTTGTCAATTTTAATGTGGTACTGTGTTGCTCCGACATATATGTATTTGAAAAATACTAGCTTTTTTTCTGTTTAAAATACCAAAAGATCTGGAGTTACAAAGTTTTGCTAACGATGAAAACTTGATGTTTTATTTCGTTTCACGTGCAGCCTTTCTCATAAACCTAGTAGTATTGCCAGAATAGAATGTCAAAATTAAATTTATCTTACTGCTCATGATATTATCTTGCGAAATAAAAAAAGAGAGCCAAAAATTCCCGATCATATATTTGTAGGGAAATTCTTTGTATGATCAGGAATTTTCGTTCCGATTCACCCCACAGTTCCGATTCACCCCACAGTTCCGATACACCCCATTTTACGGTAAACCTTTCTTGTGTAGTCTTATGCGTCAATAAGGAAGTCCAACCTCTCGAGGCAATGACACCTCACATCTTAATAGCGATTAGTAACTGTGACACAACAACAAGACTAAGAGCGTATTATTATCGTTGAAATAGCGTTTCTTATTACAGTGAATACAAATGAGGCGTTTAATGTCAGCACCATCTCAACCCATGAATATTCAAAAGTAGTTTTTTTCTTTCATAATGTGATACCTTCTTTTTATTATCACGCCACAAAGCAATTTGGAATGAATCCCTCTCAATCAGGTCAGACACCGCTGCGAAAAAGCCGTTTTACTTCGAAACCAGCTGAATAAAAGCTTTTATTATATCGTCTATGTAAGAACGTACGGGCAACATCAACAACATTATTGTAATAAATTGCGTATCAACTACATTTTTTTTTATCGTTTAAGTGTAGTTCATGGCGTAAAAGTGCGAAACCACAGCCACATTCATTTAATTAGAATTGAAATGGAAAATTAGCGACTAAAATTAAAATAAGCGCGTGTTTACTTGAAAACGATTGTTCCAAATTGTTTTTTCTATAAATAATTAGATAATATCACATATTAAAAAAATATTTAAAAATGATGTCGAACGCCGAATGTTTTTCAAACGAAGAAAAATATCTTCTGGAAATACGAAGTAAGCAGAGCGTGAAATGTTCTTACTCAATTATGTAATTTTTTAAAAAATCGATTGAGTTCGTTTTGATACTAAACAGTTCGTATGCATTTAAAATAAAAATAAAAAATTATTTCATCATGTCCCCTACTTTAAATGATGGTATGGAAAGGAAAAAAAAAGCGAATTTATTCCTGTGTTAGAAAGAAACTTTTATATAAGCTGTTGAGAGCATAAGTGGTTGTTCTTTTTTTATTTTAGTAATGTATTTACACCTTCAGAAATTAGTTTTAACCTAAATCTATTTCATGCGAAAGTGGTTAAGGTTCAGGTTCAACCATTTACGATAGACAGTTAACATAGAACGGAACAGCAGTCTAGTGTTTGGAGCAAAAATAGCTACTGAACCATCAATTGACTCAAAATCTTGTTTTACATGTGTTGCTGAAAGATACTTTTAAGTGTCTGGGAATGTGTGTAGTGCTTAATATAAAATGGGTTTCTATTTTAAGTTAAAATGGATTGATCTCGATGAAGAAACTCTAATGAGACTTTGGGACGAAAGTAGAAAGGTAAAAGTTTCCAGTTTCTCGAAGTGTGTCCAAAGAAAAAAAGTGAAATGCGAAGCGTCATTTAGAAGTGATGCCTCGTTGGCTCAGAAAAATGAGCTCATGAAATCACGAGTGGTGATAAATTGAAAGTTTTTCTTGGAAACGTCTGATATCCTATTTTGATTTTCGACTGGTATTTGCCCATTAACTGGGAACATTATTGAGAGTAAAAAGAAAAAAAAAACTTTTATTTTTAAATAAATCTTTTCTTTAAAAAGTGCAATTATTTATGAACTTATGAGTTCATGAAATTATGAGTAGTGATTAATTTAAAGTTTTTTTTTAGTAACACGGGGCAGCCTCTTTTCATTTTCGACCGTTACGTATTTGCCCATTAAATGTAAGCATAATTAAAAGTAATTTATTTATTTATTTATTTATTTTTTTGAAATAGTTATTTTTCTCAACCCCTATCGTGACACAATCTTTGCTAGAAATTCTATTGTTCTGTAACCATTTTAAATCTTGATCGAGTGAAAATTTTCCTCGTTTTTTGAAGGTACAAATTTACTGTCAAAAATGAGAAATACTGTTTTAATGCAAGTTTTATCATAATATAAATAATTCTTCCTTAAAATGTACACAAAATTTTCAAAGCAAATTTCCAATTTGTTTATTTTGAAAACGATGGGTTGTCTTAACTATTTCAGTTGCTCCACATTTCCCTATTTGAGTTGATACTTCGATTGGATCTGAACTTTTTATTTTTTTTCTTTTACTCTCTCACCCAAATTACTTTTGGTTTGTATTGAAATCATCACGGCTCAGTATGGAAAAGTGTCCAGTAAGAGTACGATAGAAACCGCTTTTGAAAACTTCAGAGAAGACTTGTGCTGGTCTAATCGAGAGGTCATTAAAAAAAATGCTAACCTCTATCTTATGTTATTTATTTTCCACAAAACTAGAACCTCTAAATGCTGATGGATTTGCTTCGACGTAACGATGAAAATCATTATCGTTCGGAAACTAAATAAATAAATAAAAAGCATCATTAAATCGGTGCGTAACAACTTTTTGAAAAAAGTAAAAAACGGTCTGCGCTTAAACCACACTGTTTTTTTTTTTTTTTTTTTGAAAATAAATAAACGAAGAAAGTCAAATTGAGCGAAAAATTGATTTTATTTCTTTGAGTCACCGGCTCTGATATAACACTGACAATTTGAGTCAATAATTAGAAAAAAAAATATCCGAAATTCGGTTAACGTTCAAATATTTTCTTTAACTAAGTTAAACATATGAGCAAATTCTAAGAGTAAAAACATTTCTTAGGTGAATTCTGTATTGAGTTGAGAGTGTGCGTAAATAAATTTTAGAACAATCTTTCACTGTCACATTCGAAATTATTTATCGTTTTATTCGGCCCGCTACTTGCAGTTTCTTTAAAATTTTCTCTTTGACATAATCTAAATGAATGCTAAGTAATGATGTAAACAGGGCACTTATTTTAACTGAAATAAGGTGCAGTGGATGGGAAAAAAAATCCGTTTCAGCTAATGTCCTTCGAAAAAGGCATTGTCGATTTAATGACAGTCGATCTTTTTTTTTTTTGTATATAATTGTAATTGCAGAGCAAGTGAGAAAGATGTGAGACCGATTGAGGGCAAAAAAAGGTTCCTTTTTGTTTTCTCAACGTTCTCTTTTTAATTGGGTAGTCTCATTTTCGACGCAACGAGGCATTTTTTTTTAAATGCCAATTCTCGTTGTAGTCTTTTGCTTAATGAGGAGCGTCTGGAGAAATGAGGCAAACAATAAAAACTGATGGATAGAATGGAGACTATGATCAATCGTTGAGAGGAAATTTGAAAGGTGAATGAATACATACGTGCATTGGAGTAGCCGTCATTTCTTACTATTAATTGTACCTCAGTCAAATTAAAAAAAAAAGTCATTTTTCAACTGCAAAATCAGATCTTGTTTTGCAATCCACTCCAGTGAAAACAAAAACTGGCATTTGGGGAGAAATGATTTCGTTAGTTATGACGCAATTAATCCACTTTTTGGTATTACTTTGGGGAGCTTAGTTGTGAATGACAATAAGTTGGGCCGGGATAAAGATTAGACCATCAAAGTTAGAACATACAAATCGCGATTAAAAAAAAAAAAAAAAAAAACCGCGTTCTTTCACATTACCTGTTTGAGTGCAAAAAAGATGTCTTTGAATTGTATTTTTGAAACAGGTGTATCCGGTTTTCAAAACTAGATAGCCCAAGCAAGTAATTTTAACTGCTTGGAAATTTTTGCTTTTTGCATATATTTACCAAAAATGAAGACGGGGACGGCTGAGGTGACTACAATAATTAACGAAAGGATTTATATATTGTATGAAAAGTCAAAAATTTCAAAGAAATTGTGTCATTATATGCAAAATTGTGTTTCAAATTGAAATTAATGGGGCAAGTGGATAAAGGTGATGTGTGACAATCTTAGTTTTACTTACTTTTTACCATGGATGAAGGTGTGTTTAGGTAATATATATATATATTTTTTTTTTTGAAATTTTTTTCTAGAAATTAAAATTATTGTCACATATCGCCTTTATTCACTTGCCCCTTCAACAGTGTATGTGAGTTAACACAATTGAACATACACTAATTTGAATTTGTGTAAGTCGGCGAAATTCAAATGTCATATATCACTTTTATCCACTTGCCCCTTCAATTAAAAAGCCGCTAAAATGACTGCTTGGGCAAGTTAGTGTTAATATGACTCCAAGTGACTTTAGACATTTTCCTTGACTTATTACCGCACTGGTTAAGTTCAGTCAACAGTACTGGTAAGGGGCCTTCATACAATTTGTAGGATGCTTGAGGTCAAAAAAAAAAGAAAAAAAAAAACTTTATGAAAATGCTACTGCTAAGATTTTTTTAAATTCGTGAATGTAACAGTTTGCTTCATTTGTCACTGCTGTTTCGTGTTTTGCTCGAAAGATAATTATTTCTCAAGTTTCGTGACATCGCAGGAACGCGAATCTGACACGTTGACGTAAACTGACGAGAAAACAAATGCACGGCCCGTTCTTTGCATAAACGTCACCAAGCTTTATTTTCATACAAAATTGATGTTGCTCCACAATTTCATGAATTACTGGCTGCGTGGCCCGGCGTTTCACGAACTACCTTAGAAATGAAAGCATGTCAAGTACCGCTTCCGCTTTTGGTAGAGCAACAACTCGCCGCCACGGCGAGTCGCTACGGCCAGCTACCTCTACACACAGTTGCCAAACCAATACTGTTTATGAACGCCATCTCTCTAGAAGAGTGGAAACTAATCCGCTCGTGCTTTTCGAACATTATCATTTTAAACTATAATAATAACTCCTTACATTTTGCGTAATGTTTTTTATCCTAAAGCCTTCCTGATGAAACGGACTATTCAACACAAAAATAATTTTTCAATTCGAACCAGTAGTTCCTTTTTTTTTTTTTTTTTGCAATAGTGTCTAGTCCTAGAGTCTAGTCTAGTTACTGTCCCTGGGCATCACTTCTATGAAAAAAGCATCAGCAGTTCTGAAGTGGCAAGGGACTTACTTGGGCACACTGTTTATTCAATGGATTAAAAATTTATATGTGCGTTTGTTGTTTCTCTTTATCCTTTTCTATTTATAACTCGTAAACATATACAGAAATTAGGATTTTACTGGTCATTAGTCTCTAGATCAACTGGGCGTTACAAGTGGAGAGGGTAACACGTCTAAAAAGCAATGTGAAAATCCGCAAATAACGACCCCAAATGCGTAAAAGCGGTTCATGGTCATAGAAGAGAGAATTAAAATCGATCATTTATAAACAGATGTTGGAAATATTTCGTCATAAAAATATACATAAATAGAACACCTTTAGAAAGAAGCTGGCAGTTGCATTTCTTCTTCTTATTGTGTTATCAAGAATAAATCGATTATTCTCTGTGTATAGCTGAAACAAATATCTCAAAATGGATTACAGACATTGAAATTCCCCTCGAATATGATAATGAGCGCTGGGTGCTTTTTAATGGAGGACTATGCTGTAGGTTTAAACTTAATTCTGCATATATTTCTCGCATAAAACTTTAAGTTTATTTCAGTCAACTTTACTTTTTTACTTGTGCGATGTCTGGAGGCGAAAATCGAAAATGAACTTACGATACGATGCAAAGAATTTCGAAACAATTCATGTTCGAAGACGCGCTTAGTATTCAAATTGGATTTTTCAGCTCAGAAAAGGCTTTTCTCCATATGTGCGAGGGGAGCCAATAGAAGTCTCTTTAAAAAAATATAAAAAATAAAAGTGACGTAAAAAGACGGCAAGAAAGAAAACTGAAAATGGAATTTTCGAAGCAGCATTAGCATCTTATTTTGTTGTCGAACAAAAGCTATGGCTTCCAAACACGAAAACGATATTTCGATTATGAATGTCATGAAAAAGGGATTCAATTAAAAAAGATTCTTGATGATGTCGAATGAGTATCCGTGTCCCAATCTGTGCTTAAAGATGTTTTAGATAGCGATTCGATAAAAAATCTAAGTTTCTGTTTTATTTTTTTACTCTGTTCATTCAAATGAAGTGAGACGTGTCAAGTTTTCTTTAATGAATCCAAAAATTTGTTTTTCCTGACATCATGACTATTTCGTTAGTTCAGTCGGACATTTTTTTCGTTGGTAACCGAAAACCGGAATGGCTGTTTTAAGTACCAATGTTAGCGGTCACCACTCTTTACATGGCGACTATGTAAAAAGGTGGAGACTAAAAATATTCGTTGCATTCGTTAACCGGTCGCCTATCTTCCCAACACCACCTGTGTTATCACCAGCCCCCTTTTTTTCTTTTTCTCATTTAACTATTTTAAGGAGAATATGTTTTGCTTGTTTTAACATTTTTTTCTTAAACATTTAATAAAAAGAGTGAATAAACACTAAACGATTATTATTGAATGACCAATCATCATTTTGCTCCATTTGTATGCGGTTTACAATTCCATTTCACCCCGCCTTTTCTCTTATACCGACATTCCCATACTTACGTTTTTTTTTTCGTTTGTTTGGTTTTCGATATTTATTTTATATTTTACTTGTGTATTTCTTTATAAATGAACGGACTGTAAGAATAAAGAGTTTCAATAAATTAAAATTAGCTCTTTAATGAAGTAAAGTCAACCATTATTTCCAACGTGGCCGTTTAAATTTCAATATATGAACCATCCCGAGCTAAGGTAAGCAAAAGAAGATTATCGAATCGTGGCTAGATCGATTTTCGTAACCAAAACGGAGAAATGGACTCGACTCTCACAGAAAATGACATTACAGTGTTTTGAGGGATTTTTTTATTTGCTTATTTATCTTTCAGCGCTTTTAAAAATTAAATTTTGCACAGATATGCCTTGGTGGTTAAGGCAGCTTAATAAATTCAATCATGCTACAGACTTAATTATTGAAAAAGATAAAACGGTGCTTTTAAGTTAGAGAGAAAGTGGTCCATTTGTTTTCGACGCTATCGAATGTTGCTGATGAAACAGGAAAGATTAGTTACATATGATTAGTTACGTTCTGATTAGTTACATCAACACGAAGTGAAATGTTTGAGAATAAGTGTCGTTTAACAGTTTAGGAAGAGTTGTTTTTATTGTTAAAAAAAGAGATAGTTCAATTTAAAATATCTTTGTAAAGCAGCGGTCATATTTTCTAAGTGCGAGGTGAGGACAAATCTGTGCAACACCCCCACTTTTGACGTGACAATTGGGGATTTTAACAGTTGGTTTTAATTTCGACATTATAGAGAAACTATTTTAAATTACATGCTTTGCACTGAATGGTTCTCTGAAAATGTGTTTCTAACGTTTGAAAGTTTTATAAACAGTTACAACTTCATTTCACGGAAAAGGGTCACATACACATAAGGTGTGGAGAACATAATTCTGACATAGTAGAAACTACAGTTTTCAAATAAACATGCCTGTTTTACTCGAAAATAACTCAAAAATATTCCCCAGCAGAGAGTTTGTGAACATTGTTCTCTTGTGATAACCAAGACATGTTAATAGGCTAACTGAAAAGGATTGCGACACAGGCCTGGTAGTGCGCCATGATTGAATATACACCAATAAAATAAGTTTAGTAAAATGAAGATAAATACAAAGCAATGGGTACCTATATTACTGTTCATCTAAATTTAAAATCATGTGAGTAGTCGCTGATTATCTGTTTGTTCCTGTATAGATTATCAATCCTAGAGCCACAAGCCACTCGGAATAGGATGTATCGGAATTAGAATTAAAGCTCCTAGAGGCTTGTCCAAAAAGACCGCAGGACAGAGATGGCAAATTGATTGTTTATCTAGTTTAATAGCAGCAATCGATTGAATTTAAAATGAGCACTGCTATTTGTTAATGGAGGTTATTCTTCCAATCCTTCTAGATTTTGGATAACGTGGGCTCGATATAATATCAGTACTTATTCTATACAGTGAAATCGTTCTACTAAGCGATCTAATTTACGCGGAATGGATAAAACGCGAGTTTTTTACAACCACGTGATTTTTATCGATCCGGAATTAGAAATTGGCATGTTAGATGGCTGAAGGTTGTTACTATGTTATAAACCATTAATGTATTTAATCAATAATGTGTTTTCATTATAGATTAAAAAATTATATGTTCAAAAAAAACGACATTACTTACCGGTACCCTAATAAATAAACGATAGCTCTTTTTGATGCGATGAATGTTTTTTCTACATCATAAAAGTGTAAGATTTTTTCACTCAGGTCGATCGATTTTCGCGAGCAGTTTCATTTGAATTGAAAAGTGGTAAGTGTCAATAGACACATCTAGCGAAATAAATTTAAAAAATAATTATTTTCCACTTCCTTTCGATTTGCGTTATTTTTAAAAGATCTGTTTACTTGATTGGATATTCTAATTTATTTGCAATACATCATTGCAGATATACAACCACCCGACGGCGATAACAGAGGCTACTTTTTTTTTGTTGTTAACGCTAGAGCAGAAGACAGAAGTGCTAGCATTAGTGTACATAGACTTAGGTGCGCTTCCATGCAAGATTTGTAAGAGCAGCCCCCCCCCCCCCCGATTATGCAATTTGGAAAAAAAAATACCGTGAAACTCATCGTGCTATGGAATTGTGGCACAGAATTGTGCACTTGTTGCACCCTTGTCGGAATTGTGGCACAGAAACCTCGTTCGCCCCCCCCCCGTCCCGCTGGGGCTCCGGGGACGATATGTACGCCACTGAGTACTATAGTCGATTGAAATAAACATGACAAATACATTAAAAAAAAATTAAAGTGAAAATCGTTCAACGATAGTGTTCAAATAACTAGCAGAGTTTCAAAGCTGTGTCCTTTACTGGTGTAGTAATATCAGAAATTACTTCCGTATTTGAAATAGATTCATTTATTCTATACTCAAGAACTAACTTAAAACAAACGTATTTACAATACAACATAATATCGAACATACAACTTGCAGAAATCAACTCAGAACTCAATTCCAAACATAGTTGACTGCTTAAATACTTTTCAAGCTACAGAAATGTGCTTACAGTTAACTTAAATCAAACCGTATACGGGTCATTCATTCCATGTCAAGTGTACGAGGCGTCCCCACTCTACCCCATCCGATTTTGATGAAAATTTTTTTGGATGTACATATAAGACTTGCATGAAACCATACCAAATTATAGCTCCATGAGCCTTATGGTTTAGCCAATAAAAATTATTGAAAAAAGGCTTCTTTTTCGTGTCTTGAAAAAAATGACCAAATCGTCAAGTTTGTGCTTTTATTGCTCTCGACCTAAGACGACCATCAGGCTCAAATTTGGTGATTCTGATCACTGTTTAGGGTAGAATAGCTTACTTGTGGAACCATGCACTGCAGATTTTTTGCAATTTGCTGCCAAAGTAGGTAAAAAATCGTATTTTGGAAAATTTTGACCATACGTTATCAGCTTGTATCTACTGAGAGAATGATTTTCTGAAGCTAATTCTTTCCTCGTTTGTAGCCTGACAGATCTTCCGAAAGGTGTGCAAGTGGCATCTCGATAGCTGAAACAATTGCTGAATTATGCGAGTTGAAATTCCAGTCAAATTTCTTTTTTCTCAATTTTGTCTCAATTTCAAAGGACAATATCTCAAAAGGGTCATCTTGAATTTCAATTTTCTTTACATCATTGGAAAGAACACACTTTTCTTAACTGAAAAACGTTATTTTCATCTTTGAGACAAACCCGCTTCAAGGGGATATTTGCAGATCAAAAATGTGTACATCATTTAACGTCATATAAAAGAAAAAAAGACATATACCTCAAAAGTTGATGTCAATTTGTTCTATTAATATTTTCAGGAGCTATCGTACTTATGTTCTGATGAAAAAACCCTTTTTTAGATATTTTTGAACTTTAGTGTTTGAGTGCGCATCCATAAAATCTCAAGAAATGGCAAAAAATAAAGTTTCGTTTTTAACAAAAATAATTATCTTCTAATCGCTGCTATAAGAGGTTGAGTGTTTTCCTATGTGTTATTTTTAAGCTCTTGAAACAGACTTTCGAATGATACGTCACTTGGCTAGGTTGTAGGTCATTAATGTTTCAAGGTCATAAAAAGCATTTTCCAATTTTTCATCATTTTTGTTTATGGGAAAATTGCAATCATTAGCTGAATATCTGGACACATCCTCGGCAGTATAAAGAATGGATTTTTAATTACTACTTATCATATTTTCTATTACTATTGTTATCATGTATTTACACGGTGGAAATAATTGCAATATTCAACTCTATCGAAAACTTTCGTTATCGCCTTTTAGAAAAATGGCTCTGCAATCCTATTATGCATATTTTTTATCACGTACACACCATATTAACTGTTTTATTTATTATTTATCTCATTTTTTTAATTATTTTTATTTTTATTTGTTTTGAAAAGGAAACAATGCTTTTTGTGAATTTAAAGTATTAATGACACCTTGCTAAGTAACATATCATCCGAAATTCTGTTTCAAGAGCTTAAAAATAACAAATAGGAAAAGACTCAAGCTCTTATAGCAGTGATGAGAAGATAATTATTTTTGTTAAAAACGAAACTTTATTTTCTGCCATTTCTTGAGCTTTTACGGATACGCACGCAAAAACTAAAGTTCAAAAACATCTAAAAAAGTTTTTTTTTATCATAACATAAGTACAATAGCTCCTGTAAATTTTAATAGAACACATCGACATCAACTTTTGAGGTCTATCTCTTTTTTTCTTTGATTTCACGTTGAATGACGTACACATTTTTGATCTGCAATATCCCCTTGAAACTAGTTTGTCTCAAAAATAAAAATAACGGTTTTTAGTGAAGAAAAGTGTGTTCTTTCCAATGATGTAAAGAAAATTGAAATTCAAGATGACCCTTTTGAGATATTGCCCTTTGAAATTGAGACAAAATTGAGAAAAAAGAAATTTGACTGGAATTTCAACTCGCATAATTCAGCAATTATTTGAGCTATCGAGATGCCATTTGCACACCTTTTGGACAAACTATCAGGCTACAAACGAGGAAAGAATTAGCTTCAGAAAGTCATTCTCACAGCAGATACAAGCTGATAACGTATGGTCAAAATTTTCCAAAATACGATTTTTTACCAACTTTGGCAGCAAATTGCAAAAAATCTACAGTGCATGGAGCTTTTGTTACACAAGTAGGCTATTCTACCCTAAACGGTGATTAGAATCACCAACTTTGAGCCTGATAATCGTCTTAGGTCGCGAGCAATAAAAGCACAAACTTGACGATTTGGTCATTTTTTTCAAGACTCGAAAAAGGAGCCTTTTTTTCAATAATTTTTATTGGCTAAACCATAAGGCTTATAGAGCTATAATTTAGTATGGTTTCATGCAAGTTTAATATGTACATCCAAAAAAAATTTCATCAAAATCGGAGGGGGTCGAGTGGGGATTTTCTCGAAATTTGTGACACTTGATATGGAATGACACATACTCACTTTACGACAGAAACTAATTAAAATTCCAACAAACAGATAAAGATGCTCTCCAGATCTCATAAAATAGGTCTAGATAAAACTTGTCCTAGAAAGTTTTGTACAAATTTTAATGGTGAATAACCCAGAAAATTCGAAGATAAGACATTTTTTGTACGTAATTAAGATTATGCACTCATTTTGTAAGAGAAAAACTAGCAACAAATATTTTCGAGAAAATAGTCCCACTTTTTGTTTGATAGTGCACATCAACTTTTGCACTGTTAGTTTTAAACTTTTTCACTCGATTGCAACCATAATTTCTTGAAGCTTGTGAAACTTTTAACACATTTCCTATCTTTGCGAATCGTCTGTCAAGCAAGAACCCAACAACTTCGAGAGGAGTAGATCAGGAGTATTAAGAGGATGGTATTTTTTATCAACCAACTCAGCTTCCATTTTTGAGAATATTAATCTATTTCGTATTTTGAGTAATGTGAAGTAGTTAAATCATACCAAAAGCGTTTAGGACCTTTGTGATTTTATAGAAGTGGCTAAAGATAGTACTCGTGTGGTGCCTTGCGGTACACCGTGAAGGTAATTTATCGTGCCTTAGCGGAAGAACGGTGAGCTTCTTTTTGACGAAATCCCAGCCGGACAAAAAATTTGCTGTCGAATTTTTTTTTTCTTTTTTTTAGAATCTAGAAGTAAGGGATATTCTTACCTTCTATCACATTGTAAGATTTTTGTCGATTTCGAATCAATCGTGAAAAGCTTTGGAGCTGACTTTTTCATGTTTTGATGTCATATTACTAAAAAAGGTTTCCTAGCAGAATAACATAAATTAATTGTTCAAAGTCCAATATTATATCCATATTCAGACAATTTAGGATTTACTGGATGATGCAATCCAAAATTGCTTCGTAAAACTGTGCAAAATTTTCTGCTGCAAGCATTATACAGCAAAAGTATAAAATACAATAGTGAAATATTTAAAGCGATCAACAAGAAAATATTCATTGCACGAGCAAATAAAGGACAGTACGATTTATTAATTGAAATCTTCAGCTCGAAACAAAGCAAGTTGAGAAAAAGTGTCGTTTTTATAGATATTTTAGATGTCATTGAACTTTTAAATCCTTTTTCGTGTTAAAGTCCACACCTCTTATTGCCATTTACGACACTCCAACAATGTTTAAACTTATTGCGCTAAGGTAAACATTTAATTTGTGATTGTTGAAATGTTGATAGAATATTCGATACAAGGGAACATTTAGTTTATATTTTTCCTACTTTATAAAATTAAATGCAAAGCGTCTCTGAGCTCAAGTACACGATGCTGAAGAAAAATGAGAATACTTTGCTTCAAATATCAAGTATTCGGAAACGACTGTATCGATACTTTCCCAGTATCCATAATATGATTGAGTCTCGCATTCCCAGTATCGAATGACCATTCAGAGAGTCTGGAGGGAAAGTCCTCCATAAATAGCGTTCCATTTGGATCGAACCTCAGTGACTCGTTTCATATTTAGCAACGTCTCCCGAATCAGCCGTGGTTATCATCTTCCTTTTCCTTTATCCCCCAGCTTCTAAGAGTCTTGTCTTTTCAAAAGTGAATGATGAATCCAGAGGGTTTGTAAAATAGGCCCTCTATCGAAAAAGATCTATTTTGGAGAATGGATGTGCTCTCCTTTTGTTGCCTCTATCGGCTCTGCGCTTACGAAAATAGAGCTCGGATAGCTTTTTTTTCTGGAGATTTTCCCTACTTTAGGGACTCGCTTTTCTTTTTCAATTTATTGGAGTACTTGGCAATAGGCAAAGATTGATTTTTGTATCTAAGATTTCTTTATCTTTTAAATGCTTCTCTCGATATTTTCATGAAGAAGTGATCAAGTGACTTCTGGAAAATGTGTAGGAAATATTTAGATAACCTGTATTTTTATGTTCCTGGAGCCATGCAGATTAGATTCCTATTCTGAGGAATCTAACCCGTGATTCGATTGCGCTGGTTTATGTCAAAGATCAAAGTTGGAATTTTTTCTGATCCCCCAGTGGTGAGTTTAACCAAATTTATTAGTCGCCACTCCTTGTTTTTGTTGTGGTCACTTCTTTTTTTTTTTCAAAAGTTCAGGTTTTTTTTTTTTTTTTTTTTTGACAACAAATTATCAATTAAATTCTACTCACATCAGTTTGAAATAAGGTTAATACAACTAATCAACAGCATTAAAGTTGATTGATAGCCCTGCTCGAGTTTGAGAAACGAGAGACCTTGGAGGGAATAATACTAATATTTTTAGTTACCAGTTAATTTTATTTGTCGCAGGCGGCGAGTCGTCACAGCTAATCGTGATCTTTAGTTAACATCGCTAAAATATATTCATGTTAGCGTCACATTTGCTCTTCGATTAAAAAGAACAATTTGAAACCTGAAACGTTTCACTTCCGGAAACGATACATTTTTAATAGAAATCAGTTATTTGACAATGAAGCGTTTTTGTTTTTAAAAGCAAAAGATAAATTTATCATTCAAATCTATTTGGTTTAATTACGTCCTACAATAGCTAAGTGAAGAAAAAACTGTTCGATTTTTCGAAACTTTACTGTTAAAACTCTGTTAATAATTATTTTGTTGCATTTCAAAGTTGTTTTTAGTTTTTTTTTTTAAAGTGAACTGTATCCCTTTCTGTCTTAGGTTTGGGCAGAATAATATAGGGTTCATATCGCACAGTATTTAAAAAAAATGCTTAGAAGATACATAACTTATATTTTTTGCTCATCTTTTTTGATTTTACTGTATTCACAAAATAAATTTGTTAAGAAAAAAACAGCTTCTTCAACACTTCTTTTTTATAACTAGACACCTTAAAATTCCTCTAGTATACAGGGTGTCCACTCCAATCGTGGACCAATAGCTAATTTCTAAACCGTTAGAGATAAGCATAGAGTTTATTTAGGAAAAAATCTCCAAATTACGAAAGGAATTTTGGGTCTATTCAATGTTTTTCAAAAAATCAAATTTTGAAAGAGTTACGAAATTTAAATTTTTATACAGCCCCCCAGTCCTATCAATCATATTTAGTAAAACATTCTTGACACTGTAACGTTTAAAACGAAAAAAAAATCACTCTTCTACCATAAAAATTGACCGAGTTATGACATTTTGAAAAATCAAGATTTTGAAGGATTTCGCATACGGTCCCTTAAGCGATCTCTCGATGACGTCATGAAATAATGCAAAATCTTGATTTTTCAAAACGTCATAACTCGGTCAATTTTTGTGGTAGAGGAGTGATTTTTTTTTAGTTTTAAACGTTACAGTGTCAAGAATGTTTTACTAAACATGATTGATAAGACTGGGGGGCTGTATAAAAATTTAAATTTCGTAACTCTTTCAAAATTTGATTTTTTGAAAAACATTGAATAGACCCAAAATTCCTTTCATAATTTGGAGATTTTTTCCTAAATAAACTATATGCGTATCTCTAACGGTTTAGAAATTAGCTATTGGTCCACGATTGGAGTGGACACCCTGTATTTTCTTTTTCTCCGTACAATGTAGGAGAATTTGACCTTCGTTGGACAGACTATTTAGTTTTCATTTCAATTTTTTTTTTTGCCTTTGTGCTATTTTTTAGATTGGTTAGTAATAGCTGATGCGTGTAAAATGAACTAATATTATGTAAAAGGAAAATGCTCTACAAAAAAAAGTAGCATTCGGAACGAATTACTTACAGAAAGAAAAAAACAGGAATAAGTTTGTTTTATGCTGTGATTGTAACAATGACGTGAAAGTAGTCTACCAGCAGAGGGAGAAAAAGTGTTGCAATACCTAATTTCTAGTAAAAATTTAGATAGTAGGATAGTCTGACCCATTGATGTAAAATGCGCATTCAATTATAAGTGGATCAAATGATGCCCCGAATCCCAAAACGACTGAAAGTTTTTTTTTAATTAAAAAAATAAATAAAATGTTTTTACAAATGATTATTGTCAAATCGTTAAGCAATCACTAATAATATTTCAAGGTTGATAAGTATGATGGAATTTTTGACCGTTTTTTTTTTGGAAGTAATTATTATTTTTTCCACTTAGATTTAAAGATGTGAATGATTTTTCATTATTTTGGTTTTTTGACATGTGAGTTGAGTTGAAACGATACATTCTGATGATAAATATATTTTTACTTCATTTTGCGTAGTAAAAGAAGTATTACAATCAGTTTATTCAATATACGTAGACCGACCAAAACCGCTAGAGGTTTTGTTTTAACATTGTTACCAATTTTAATACTGTATTTTATATCATGTTAAGTCTGCTATGACTAAAAAGTACCCATAGAAAGTCAAATCTGCCCGCTCCTGCTAGTGATAAGTTATCAATTATCCTCACAGCAAAGCAGATTATTTTCAGTAGATTCCGTCACGGATAGAAATTTCAAAAGAATTTTAACTTGTTTGTTGAATTCGACAAAATGCGACATCAAAAATGTTGAGTTTTACGTAAAAAGTGATCTCACGAAAAGCTTTCCCTTTGAATTTTTCTCAACTCTGCGGCATGCCTTAAGTCCTTTTTAAGACTAAGTATGTCTACATTGAAAGCATACGGTCGTTTAAGTTCTGCCAATGGGTTTAGAAAAAACCTTTCATGAAAGAAAATAAACAATGTATGAAATTTATACCAGAGAATAAAAACCTCAGTTTTATTTCAGAAATCGCTTAAAAAATTTCCTAAAATGCCAATTCTAGAGTGCCGGAGGCCTTTACAATAATTATTTCCCCCCCCTTTTCTCGGCCTTGATTCATATGCACTTTCTGCATTACTATATGTAGGTAGAATGTTTCCAAAATAATTTACTTATTTGTAAGACAGATAGTAATTACTTAATTTGAAGAATATAATGTAAAATAATCAATTGCGTTGAGAGTACAAGTAGTGTTAGTCCATGTTTTTAAAAACTTCATTTGTATTTAAACCATTAGAAATCATTTTAACCCTTTATGTCCCAAATTAAGTTATTAATCATTTTTTATATATATTTTTTCGTTTTTTAGTTGAAAATACATCAAAAAACATATTTAGCGAGTAAAAATTTTTTGAAAATTTTGGGGGTCTAAGGCCCCTACCTACGCCTTAGGGCCCCCAAGAAAACCGTTTCCGATCGCAGGTACCATCTGTCGGCCTTTCAGCATAGTACAAGGAGTGGTACTTAAAAGCTTCAGCATGATTACAGCCATTTTGGATTCATAGTACTAAATTAATATAAGCGGGACTTCTAAGTCCCGTCGGGGCATAAAGAGTTAAACATTCTTAGTGCAAAAGTGGTGTAAGTCTAGGTTCAACCATTTGCCGTGCGACAGTAATCGTGAAACGGAACAGCAGTGGTGTTTAGAGTTTAAGTGGTTACCAAACCATTCAATGGCTCGAAGTCTTGTTTGTTTGACTTACACCGCTTATGCTCTCAATTATTTTGGGAGTGAGTACTAGTTATCATTAATACAAAAGTAATTACCCAAAAGTAGACGCAGAAGTTATTTTTAAGATTTTGTGTCCAGCGTGATAAAAGATGAGTGTTTATTTCTATACTTGTACAATGATCAGATTGAATCCTTAGTGTTAACAAAGGATGATATAAAACTTCTTGTGTTTTGATTATGCATGTTAAGTCTTGATGAGAAATTCTACCGTTTCTAATATTTCTTTTGCCATTACGGCTTTTAGAGTCGTTTAATGAGCAGTAAAATGAGTAAAAAAGCTGAGTAAACATTATCCATCTTGGGAAGATAATAACATCAGATATTATTGTAAAAATATAGCTTTTTCAGTTTTGTAATGCTTGAAAAAAGTAAGTTATGCATTATGTTTTTACATGGACATTTTTATTCGTCGACATTGTATTCAAGTGCTGCATTAAAATGTCACTATAATAGTAGTGTCACCTCCATCCCTCATGAGAGGATGTATTTTGACGGCAACTCAAAAAAGGCGAGATAATGTGAGGATCTTCAAGCTATGGTGAAACACATGCTGCAATTTCTTTAAAATAGCAAAAAGTTTAAATGTTTGTCGTCGTACTCTCTAGTTCTACAATAGCTTCTATTTTATGAAAGGAAATCAATTGAAATAAAATTAGGACAAAACTTGACAAAACTAGGTTTATCGTTTGAAATATTATAGAAAACACTTGTCTAAGCCACTACGAGAGATCTTTTTCTTGCTTTAATTCATATTTAGATTTGGTCTGCTTGGTAAAATATCAAAAACCCTAATAAAGATAGATGAATCCCCGCTAATATTTAGATGTCAAAAACAAAAGTCAACTCTATTTCTTTCTTCTATGAACGTGGGGAACAACAACAATGTATAGCTTCCCAAAAATGAATATCGGATCATAAACTAGTCATGTGACTATCTGCTGAAAATATTTGGAAGTCAATGTCATACCCGAGACCCAATAAATAACGTCTTGTAAGTTTTCTTTCGTTTTGGCCCTTACCCAGCTTTCTGGGGCCTTAAGGTCCGCTCTCCATTTCAAATACCGTGCACATCTGGTATCTTCTTGGATAGCTATTATACAGAGGCATTTTTCTTTTCCAACGAAGGAATGGGGTGACCGGAATATCGAATAGAGATGTATTTTTCTTTTTTCTCCTTTGAATTTTATTGAAGATTGAAATCGGTATTTCCTTGATATGAAGGGACTTCCCTTTTGCCGTCGTTCGAACTGGATAATATTCAAGCAATTTCCAATGCATACTACTCCCGTTCATTGTCAAGTGGCACAAGGGTGCCCACGGGGGGGGGGGGGGGGTTGATTTCTTTAAACAAATTCATTTATTCATTTGAATTATTTATTAATTTTTTTCTAAATTTAAATTATTTCGTTTTTTTTAATAAAAGTTATTCATTAGTTTATTTTTTTACTTAAATTATTTCTTTTATTTCTTTACTATTATTTATTTATTTATTTTGTGTGCGTATGTGTGCTTGGAATGTCTGGAAAGGGGAAAAAGCGATTCTATTCTGCGCATAATTCAAACTTCTAAAAAATTAATAATATTTTTTATATATAAATAATAGTTATATATAAAAAAAGTAAAATAAAAAAAGGGGTGAAAATAAAAATAAAACGCACAAGAGCGTTGTGAAAAATTTTGGGGGCGGGTTTGCGCCATTGAGCTTGGAGGGAATGGGCACCTGAAGTGGCATGCCATTTAATGCATTTTCCTGCTTAAATGCGGCGTTGTTTTGCTTTCTGTGAAAGAGTTCGATCAAGATTAGATGCGTTTCCAGTTAAACAGCGATTTGGGATAACAACCTATTTTGATGTGAAGAAATGGATAGCTGTTGCTCTCATGCATTACTTATAAAGATAAACGCTTATTTTTACTATGAGGCATTTAATTTTCCTCTTTCTATTGTGACGAAATACAATGATCTACTCTAGTGGACTTACTTCTGGACATTTTTTAAATTTTTTAAGAATCCATCATTTAACATTGTATAATGAATTACAGTCGAACCTGTTTATCTCGAACCTGCTTATCTCGAAAACCTCTCTATGTCGAAATTTTTCAATATTCCTGCTTTTACAGCATAAATTTAATGTTTTTTCTCATGTTTATCTCGAATGATTTTTCCCGAAAACCTCTATATCTCGAATTTTCACGACTCTCATTTTTGAATTCCGTCTCCAGCCACTTTATCAGTGGTACAACTTGGAGACAAAAATCATATTTTTGCACAATCATTCAAAGACTATGCTCGTACTTAAAGGTATGCATTAACTTGCTACCGATATAGTCGTCACAATTAGTAAAACGTGGGCTCACAACATGTCGTACAGTAAAATATTCAACAATATCAATGCAAGACACTCTAGTAAGTGTTTGACTTTGTTCCAATTGCTTATTTTTGTAAATTTTATCACAAACTGTATTTCGAAATCTCCGTATCTCGAATTTTTCTTCCGTCCCGTGAAATTCGAGATAGCCAGGTTTGACTGTATTCGATTTATTTATTTCACTTAAATAATTTATTTAACTTCTCTAATATGTACGTGTTCATTTCATGTGAATATTTAATTTAATTTAATTTGTTTATGAAAATTATAAAATCATGTTCAAATGAGTTTTAATGTATTTAGATAATTAGCTTTTAGGTAACGAAACGAGATGAAAAAGTAATGATTTTCTTACAAAATATTGGCCTAATTATTGATTCAATATTGTGGAATTATATTTATTACTGTTATTGTAGTATTTGCAATAATTAAAAAAAAATATGTAATATTCACATGAAATGAATTCATACAGATTAGAGAAGTTATAAAAAATGATTGAAGTGAAATCAATCTAATAACTCATTATATAATGTTAAATGATTAAATCTTTAAATAATTGAAAAGTGTCCAGAATTAAGTCCACCTACTGTATATATAACTCATATCTGGTGCAATTTTATCTGCTGTTGATTTCTTATAATACCTTAAGTTTGAGAGTAGTTGTGAATATTAATAAGTTGATTAGCTATTAAAAAGCAACTTTCCCAAGTAGCACACTTCGTTTTTTAAAGGTTGTAAAATGGTTATTAACGTTGTAACAACCGCTTAAAAACGTTTATAAAACGTTTAAAGGTTATTTGTGCTACCTGGGTTTAAATCATTTTTGGAGGGGGTGATCGTGCAAAAGTTGATGTAGTTAGATGATAATGTAAGTATACTCCGACGTCAGCCAACTGATGATATCAACTCATCAGAGGAAGAACGCTACTATTAATTTGATAAGCAATGAACCGAAGTATTATTTCAAATATTTACTTTTAAAAATAATTACGGAGTTGAAAAGATTACTGAAAGTGTGTTTATACGTTATTCATAAAGTATTTTAACCCCGTGTTTTAAGATAATATTGCACACTGTTTAGGGGGAGGGATTATGACCCTCATGACCTCTCCCCTTGTATTCCGCCCTGGTAACAGCAGCAACACTGTGATAATAAGCTGCTTAATCTATTCACATTTTTGGTTGGTGGTCAATAAATGGTACACAAGAAGAAAACACAAAAATTTAATTTCAGTCGGAGGAGAAATTTAAAAGTGGAAATAAGAGCGTCGATTTTCTGCAAAACCAGCTGAATACAAATTATTTTTATCTCTAAGCAATTAGACAAGACGGCACATTTAAAAGAAAAAAAATGAAATCGTACGCTGATTGTTTTTTAAACGGGTGAGAAACGAAAAAGTAATTGGGGAAAACGTGAAATGTTTTCATTTCTCCTCTAATTTAAAAAAAAAATAGATTGCGTGGTTTGATGCTAAATGTCTCAAATATCACCCGCAAACACGATATTTTTATGGAATGGCCTAATATTTTGGATAATTAACATTAGTGGGATTTATTCGATAGGTTTACTTTTCTATTAAAAGCTCAGATTCCAAATGACATCCATTCACGAACCATTTGAACTTGAAACGGGTATGTTTAGATATGTACCGCATTCCTTCAAGATGCCACTGAATTGTTCTAGCACTTGTAAAAGAAAAGTTTCCTTTGATTAGCGTAGATCCCAGTAGCAGAATATTTTTTAGTAGTCTGCGACGGAGGTTTAAAAAACCCAAAAATAATCTGCGGGGTAGATGAAAATTAGATTAGTAGTATCACTTACTATGAATCAACAAAAGAGGATGGATAATTGAAAATAAAATGATAAGTTGAAAAATAATCAACTAAACGAAGAGTGAAAAGCTGCAAAATAAAATAGAAAAATGAGTTACTGGTAGCTGTGGAGGAGCAAGTGTTTTTGACCTCGTAGCCACTCACGGGCGCCCTGAACTTAAATTTTTTCGGAGGGCGTAAGTTCTCTATTTGCCGAATAGGAATCCACTTAGTGCCGAATGATAAAATACAAGTATCCACACAAAGTGCATCTAATGAAAAAGGACATTCCGACATTTAAAAATTACAATTATGCCCTCAAATATGCTGAATTGTCACACAAAATTTGCCGAATAAGGAAATTTTTGTGAGGTAACAGCGTCCTCTCGTGACCTCCCATTGGGGCACCCTTGTATAACCACTAAGAAATTCTGCATACTCTTTTTTGTTTTTACTTTTTTTTTTCATTTTGATCTGTATTTTTCTGCTTTAGATTTGAGAAATTCGTGCAGAAAGTAGGGGGGGGGAGGGTATCCAATTCAATAATAGTCCGCAGACCTCCTCAAAAGTCTGCGACAGGCGTCACAACGTCACCCTACTAGGGTGTAGGTTAATTATGTTTCTCCAGTAAAAATGGGCTTTCCTTTTGGATATCAATATGTTTCCTTTTGGTTAAGGTCATTTCCTTGTTTGTCAGGAAAAGATCTCTCTTATGGAGCTTTTAGTTTTATTTGCTAGCCTTTCCTTTCTTGGGGATGAATATCATTCAAATGACTTTTCTCTTCCTTTATGTCGATTGAAACTTTTATCTGCATGACTTTATTCCGTACGTGAAAATATTTGATCTGCAACTCACTTTGTGTACATTGCTTTATTTTCTATCTCTCTTGTACATTCTTTCAATTTTCTAAAGCTTTAAAAGAAGCTTTTTTGCCCAGTATTGATTAATTTCCAACTTTCATGCTTGCGAGCGAATTAAAAAGTTAATTTATTCATTGTCTTCGTGTTGAATGAATGGAGTTTGTACATTTTTTATTTATTTAATTTTTTTTAAATCGCAACTTCCTATTGTAATCCGGCTTTAATTAAGTTACCATGGGACGCTTCAGCGATTTACTGTCTTTGTAAAGAACGTTTTTCTTATGCATTGTTATAAACTTCCTGATGCCGTTTTTTCCCCTGTACGACAGATAAGTTCAATAGTTACTTATGTGAATTTTAACTACTTGACTAGATTAAACGTTGTTTCGAATATTTTCTTTTGCGTTTTTCTCAACACTTTTCTCTTCACTGAGTCTGACAATGCTGTGGATGTTTGAAAATGATTCTATTCCATGTATTAAGATATGTTGCCGTTAACTCTTATTGGCGTTGTGGTGGCTAGCTAAGAGTTTCTCCTCCTTTAACCCAAACATTTTTTTTAATTTATTTATTTTTTTTACCCGAACAGGCCACGTTCTGCATACCAGCAGACACTGCAATGCTTGAAGTGTCACAACTTGAGGGGCCCAAGATCCAGAAAATTGAAAAATAAATTCTTTTTTAAAGAACTAATGTGCTTAAACCTTCAAATTTGCAATTATATTTGTGATATTTCTGTAAAGTTTCAGTAAAATCAGCGACTTAAAAATATTTCTAGAAAATATAAGCGGATCTTAATTAAGTAATAAAATTACGTTATCAGGAGTCACTAAAATGTGTATGTCAAATAAAATTATTTAAAAATGCCTTAAATATACTATGTTGAACAAAATGCTCCTTAAAGTTTAAATATTATCACTGATAAAAAACGTAATAGTTACATAAAAGCTACTAACATTTGAAGAAAAAAAAATTCAACTCGGCACATAATGACAAGAAAAAAAAAAACGGAGTAATATTAAACGCAAAAACAATTCTCCACTGATTTTATACTTAAGTTTTACGCGAAATGAGGAAAAATTAGTTTCCAAAAAAGAGAATCTTTTACTCAAAATGGCGAGAGAGAGAGGGGAAAAAAATCAGAATTTTAATAATCTACTAACTTTCTCAGAAGCGAAAAAATATCAAAAAAAAAAAAACCGTCAAATAAGAATAAAAATCGTGGACTGAAACGTTGAAGAAGAAAAAATAAATTAATAAATAAAAAAAAAGTCAAAGCTTCCATTTTTACGTACACCGTTTTTAGAGTTGGAGGGGCCCTACAGATTTTGTTGCACGAATGCTCAAAATTTATGGGTCCTAACCTCTACAGTTATATCTGGTTTTAGGTAAAAGCTATCCATCTATGAAACTACCAAGGTGCAAAACAATCTCTTAAATACGGTTTTCAATCCCGACTAACGCACGGTTTTCAGCGGGATGAATCTCGAGAGATTGAGAGTATAATCCTACTAAGTTTTTAACCCCGTGAATTTTGTTATTCAACTTCTACCGTTAATACAACAAATATTTTTTATAAGTATCATCTGAAATATTATCACATCCTTTCCCTAGAATACCTGAAAGAGTAGGAAAAGGTTTGTGCCTCACAGGATAAACATCAAAGAAAAACCAAGTCAAAGACTTATTTAAGAACGAGAAAGCACCAGAGCAGTGGGTACTGAGAATAATACTAGAATCCGTATTCGGAGTGTTAGTTTTCAAACGTTCGTTACGAAGAAAGTGCGTAAAGTTTATAAACATTTTTGCAAATCATCCTTACAAATGGATGCCTGCAAATCGTGTCATATAAGAAAAAAAAAAACAGTAAAGAACTGCATTCAAAACACACAAGAGCAGCCTAATTGTAATGTTAGAAAAACTCTGTTAAATTAAGGAATATATTTTAAAATCTTTAATTGCTAGAACGTGCTCAATATCAATCTCCGAAAAAGAGTGCTAAAAAAACTTATAATTTCGATTCCTAACCTGTTGAAATAACCAGTCGAAGCCATTGTCTGTAGATCCCCTGGGCGTTAAAAAACAGTTTGAAGACAACTGACCTAGTCGTAGTAAGAGCAAACATCATGAGAAAGTGAACTTCTGCAATAAAAACATAAAATGAGGTTAAACAGTCTTTTTTACTTTTCTATGGAACTATCCACTAGCTAGATTCGCAAACTGCATACCAAAAAGAAAAAAAAAATGCTCCAGTCAAAAAAAAAAGAAAAAAAAATCTAACACTTGTAGTATCTTTTATCCGAAATTGAGTTCCGTCGTTCTAGTAGTACTTTATTTAAACTCGTTATCTGGGCAGCAATTCAAGGAACAAACACTACCTCTTGTAACCCACCCTAGATAAACCCACTTCTTATCTTTTACTGGCGGGCGAAATATCGTCAGCGTTTGAAAAATATTCATTTGAACCGACACTCTTATCTAAACATTGAGAGCCCAATGTTAAACGTATTGATATATGAAAATGTTAGATAACCATTAACTATATGCAGTGGGTGGGAAAGCACTTAATACAACATTGGTATCGTCTGTACAGCAGTAAAACTGCATTTGACGGTAAATAAACCCCCTTGTATTACTAAACAAGAGAAATGAATTTTAAACTCGTGAGTGGTGATTACTTTATGATTTTTTAAAAAATACTTCTTATTCTGCAGGAGGAATAAACTAAGGAATTTTTTTCCCTACTTTCAGGAACAACTTTTATACTTGTCTAGCTGCGTTGTACAGTTTGTTTCGAAAATAAAAGTTGTGTCAAGTGAAGCATTTTCAACAATCAGTCTTAAATGTATATGTATTTTTAAATACTGAAAAACTTCCAGGCAACGTCTAGAAAAGAGAAACTTTATTACTCAAACTTTAAATTTAGACCTCTTTGGATTTTATTTAGGTCAAAAAATTGTAGCAACAGGTCTCATTGCCAAATTTTTTATTCACATTATACCGTTCAGCATTGTGGCCAAAAATAGTTTAAATGTTTTTATTGAGTAAAGAAATACACCGCTTCAAGTGATTTCTAATAAAATTAAAAAGCGGGTAGTAAAAGTATCTATAAGCCACTAACTACTAACTAAAAAATTTCGATTTTCAGGTCTATTTAAATTACTGAAAGAAATGAAATTATTTAAAAACTAGTGGAGCTCTGGAGCAGGATGGAAAGTTTACAGCTCTAGCTCTCCGGTTCCCAGCTTCTGGGTTTTGCTAAAGAACAATTTTTGAAAATTTAAAGAATAAAACTTTTATACCTGGCTTCAATCTATCTACACAGCTTAATTTATTTTTCGAAAGGAAAGACTCCATAACATAATAGAATAAAAAATGTATACTATTAAAATTTGTTCGCGTATCCTATTAAAGTTGCTTCTTGGTACATTTTTAAACAATCAGCCATTATGCTTTTCTTGATTGATTTGAGCTGAGTCATTATTAAGCTCGGAAAATGGGGCAGCTGGAAAGAGGTGAGAATCAACCTGAAATTAATTCTTATTGAAACTTTCTTTATTTTTTTGTCAGTAATCGACCAAACAGTACTTTCAATAGAAGAGAAGATTTCTAGAAATTGGAAATTATTTTTGTCATCCTTTCAATATTGCATTTTTGTAATCAATAAGAAAGAATCCATTCATTTGGACTCAATTTTCGGGAAAGGAGATAACGTAGAATAAAGCAGAGCTTTATTATAAAGAAATGGAACTACGCAGTTAGAAGAGTTGGAGTGTAATGAATTAATTAATTATATATATTTTGAAAATGTTGAAAGGTAGAGTTTAACATTCCGTAATAAACGGACATTCTTTGAAATTAAAATACGGCGTTAGAAAAGCTTGTGAAGAAATGTGAGGCATAATTTTTCCTATTTTTAATTTTTTTAACTATATGCAAATGAAGTGTAATTACTCGAATAATATGACTTGTAGGTACTTAGTGGTACTCCTTTACATGTTGGACACCTCTGAATGTTTTTTTTTTTCTTCACTTTTTTTAGTATTTCGGAAGAACGCATGCAATTACTTTCCCTTGGTCTTTTTTGACAAAAAAAAAAAAAAAAAAAAAAAGAACCTTCTTTGGAAAGATATCATTTTGTCACTGGAGTTGGTGCTATTGTTTAAAAATATATAGGTGGCTGTTAACTGATTAATAAGAGTACATTTTAAGTTGGCGCACACTGCAAAATAGAAGTTTTCCAATAACCCAAAATCAAGGAAAATCCTAAAGCTTTAAAAATGCCCTTTGTCCTGATAAAAGACATTAGAATAAAAGCCTTCTTGTGGATGTGTGACGTACGTTGTGCGAGCCTCATGGGTGTTGAGTTAGAGAGCTTCAATACACATCTTCACTTGCACACACTAACACCTGTACGTGCACGTGCGTTGAAAGGATGTAAATGTCCTTGAAATATGTCCCTCGTGTATGGCTAAGGTGACCGTATGTAATGTTTTGAATGGGATAGTCCCGTTTTCAGGTAGTCTGCCCCGTTGTCCCCACATATGCTGAACTGTCCCTTTTGCTGAAATACTGAACGGAACATTGAACGTATCCATTGAAAGCCGATGAGTGGAGCTGCTGAAATCATGCGTAATTATTGATTATGTAGAATCCATACTTTTATAGGTGTTTCCACAATTATATTTTACGTTTGCCTAGCCCTATGCACCCCTAGGCAGAGTATTTTCGCCTGTAGATGGTGTGTACGAACGAAAAGGCGCAGTTGCCAATTGCGATTTTTAAAGCAATGTCGATTGCAAAAGTAAATTTATGAAATCCTGCCAAAAATGCTATTCCTATATAAAATCAGCGCTATATCTCCTCAATTAACATATTAAAAACCTTCTTTCAGATGCAAAAATATTTGAACGTTCCGTTTTGAGGAAATAAATAAATGGTGACAGTATGTATGGCTCTTCTGCTGTGAGCTTCCAAGCCAACTCTGAAGGATACGTACACGCCCTATATTTGAAAATTTCGCTTTTTTCCACTTGTGCGAGGCAAAGTACTTTTTCGCCAGTTGAGTCCACAGGTGTCTCTGAAGTCTTTAAAAGGGTGAAGATTAATAATTGAGCGAAAAAAGAGCTTCTCCTAAAATGATGGGAGCTCCCGTTTCATCCCAACAATGAAAGGAGAATTTTAAAACATATCTCATTCTCAAACTTTTGTATTCCCTAAACAATGGCACTTTGATGGATATATATTTAATTTTAGATATTTTTATGGACAGGGCTCGGTCTTACGGATCTGTGTACCTGGACATCACATGTTCACTTGATTGTTTGTGACCATGTGAACCATTCTTCTGTTTTTATGCATCGATGATGGGGTTTGCATTTTACAGCCTCGAAATATCTGTTTGCTGAGCTTTAAACTCACTTTAAATTGTATCCATTTGTACTTTTTTAAACGTTCTCTCATTTTACTCATTTCTCGGTACAAAGTTGTCGACTACTTTTTTACAATTTACAACCAACATGTTAGTCATAACCAAAATAGCGTGCATTTTTTTTCTGTCTCCGCAACCCACCTTATCTTAATGCATATCTCACATTATATTAACTTTAATGTAAATTTTATTGGAATTAGTGTATCATATGTACCCATGAAGGTCTGATTTTTAAAATTACAAGACAGCTTTAAAAAAAGAGTGTTCTTGTGAGGGGACTTTTGATTTTTACAAGCACCTCGGCATCACTTTGGTTTGATCGGACTGTTTTCAAATCTGTTTTAGCAGCCTGAGACTTACTAGCAGCTTTATAGATTAAGACCCCAAAGCAGAATACTTTGTGATGTTTTGCAACGCAAAATCATTTGACCAAAATTGTTCTGCAAGTACTTTCAGCACTATACAGTACATGCAGAAATATGACCGTTTTCAAAAACCATGATTCTGAAATCAAAACGGTTTCATACAGGACTATGAAAGGAGTTTTTGTTCAGTATTCAGTCTTACTACAGAAAAAAAGCCAGAAATTAAAATTTCAGCCGCACATTCTTGACAGAAAATGTAAAACCCTTCACTTTGTCTGCTCCTCCAAACATCAATGAGCTCTGAATGCTTTGACACTGCATCAGAAGCAGTGTTTTTACTCAGAATAACAGCACATAGCCAATAATGAGACAAAGTCTCGGAGGCTTAAGGGGCATAAAACAAGTGTAGTCAAACATAATTTTCCGCAAATATCTTTTTGCTAAACAAATAATTTTGTCAAATTTTGCAGAATTTTGTCCAGCTTGAACTAAATTCACGTTCCTGCAAATGTCGCAAAAAAATTGACTTTTGATTTTTGAATAATAACCATGATTTGCAGAAATTTTCTTTTTTTTTGTAATTTGGAGTAATCTGCAGAAATTGTTCTGAATTTTTGCAAAATTATATCTTTAGTTAGAAAACTGCCTTTTCTGCAGAAATTCTACAGATTTCTGCAGAAATTTTTCAGAATTTTTCCTCACATTTGAACAGAATTGTTCTGCAATTCAGATATCTGTTCTGCGACGTACGTTCCAAATTTAGCAGTATTCTGCTTTGGGGGATTAAGATATATATGAAGTTATAATATTAATAAATATTTTTTATAGAAAACCTTTTCAAGTACTCGGGTTTATAAAAGGATTTGTAAGACATCTAATTCCTGAAACCACAGTAAGATCTCCTACTGTTGATTTGAGACGACGATATATTCAATTCTTAACTGGTGAATGGATATTTTGCGAAATAAGTGGTGAGATGGGGTGCAATGTAGCAACAACATTATATTTCTTGCGTACTACACAGAAATTAGCAAATTGAAATAGAAACACTTCCAATGATTTTTGCGTACTTATTCATACAAATACACCTGATGCAGCTCCATAAGTGTATTGTATATATATATAAAGTCATTTATAAAAATACTGTCGGCCCTGCTTAATCGGGTAACGGATAAACGAATACCCCGCTTATACGAATAAAATATCTCGGAACCAAATATTTAACAGACCATAGTTACAATGTTAAAGATCCCCGCTTAATCGAGTACCCTGCTTAGTCAAATAATATTTCTTGGAACCGACAGTATTCGTTTAAGCGGGGTCGACAGTATTACAAAATTTTATGAAAATACTTAAATTTCTGTAATAAAACTATTTTAGGCGAAACTACAAATTATTTACGTCATACAGAAGGAATATAATTGATTTAAATATGAAATAATAATAACTGAAAAAAAAACTATAAATGGAAAATTGTAACTCTTTTGGTGAGGTGGGGTTTATTACAGCTCAAACAGCAAAATAATCGCCAGCATTTAACGCTAACTTAATCTGTTATGCGCTGTCATTTTTTATTTGGTTAGAGAAAAAGGTATGGCGGACTTACATCGCAATCTAGCAAAGTAAATTAATTTTTAAATTAATTTACTTTACAAGAATTTAAACTTTTCGAGGGTGTAAGACACCCAACCTCACCAGTTACAGATTAAGGACCTAATTCATATCGATGAATCTCCATCTCTGTTTAGTCCCCCGACTCGGTTAACTCCAAGGGACTGATGAAAAATGTCTCGCATTGAAAATTCATTACCATTACCTCTCTCTTTCTCTACGGAACAGGACTTACTTTTAATGGACTGAATGGTTTCTTTACAACTCAAGCATAGCTGTTACTAAAACAACTATGTAATGACGCTGTATTAAAATCTTCATTGTGATCATGAAGTATGAAACAATTCGTATTTATTTTTTTACTCCATGCATATTGATTCTACCTCTATCTCTCTACGAAAAATGTCTCTGTTTTATGGACTAAATGCTTTCTTAACAACTCAAGCATAGCCATTACTAAAACAACTACCCAGGTAGCACAAATAACCTTTAAACGTTTTATAAACGTTTTTAAGCGGTTGTTACAACGTTAATAACCATTTTACAACCTTTAAAAAACGAAGTGTGCTACTTGGGTATGTTATGACGTTGCATGACTCGCATTAAATCCTTCATTATATTCAGTATGAAAACTAGTCGCGGTTTTTTTTTTTTGGTGAATGCGTATCCATTCTCTCTTTTTCTACGAAAAATGACTTAGTTTTAATGGAGTGGATGTTTTCTTAATCACTCAAGCATAACTGTTACTGAAACAACTGTAGAATACCGTTGCCTGATTCTCTTTAAAACCTTCACAATATTCAGTATGAAAAAATATTTGTGGTTACTTTTTTCCTGCATATTGATTCTCTATCTCTACGAAAAATGATTTTTTTTAATGGAGTGGATGTTTTCTTAATCACTCAAGCATAACTGTTACTGAAACAACTGTGGAATACCGTTGCCTGATTCTCTTTAAAACCTTCACAATATTCAGTATGAAAAAATATTTGTGGTTACTTTTTTCCTGCATAATTGATTCTCTATCTCTACGAAAAATGATTTTGTTTTAATGGAGTAGATGTTTTCTTAATCACTCAAGCATAACTGTTACTGAAACAACTGTGGAATACCGTTGCCTGATTCTCTTTAAAATCTTCACAATATTCAGTATGAAAAAATATTTGTGGTTACTTTTTTCCTGCATATTGATTCTCTATCTCTACGAAAAATGATTTTTTTTTAATGGAGTGAATGTTTTTTAGTCGCACAAGCATAGCTGTTACTCTAACAACTATATAATAACGTTTTATGATTATCATTCAAACCTTCATTTTATTCAGTATGAAAATCATTCGTGATCATTTTTTGCTACACATATAAAGTGTGGCTTTGACGAGATGGCACTTGACTTTTTTAGAATTGTCCATTTTCATGAAGGGGTGATACGCGCAGATGGAAATAGAAGAATGGAATTCGCAATTCTGGTATTGGTTGTAGAACTTAAAGATGTCACTTTGCTCATCTTCAATACGTCATCCAATTTAAGAAATTATCCAAAGATATACAACATTTTAATTTTGCACGGTCAAAGCAGATGTCTCATTGGACAGCTCATAGTCTGTGTAAGTGGGTGGGTCTTTGTTTCACCTCTCCCTGTACCATTGGTCAAGGACTGCAACGAATGCAATAATTGATTTGAATTGAAAATTTGCAAAATTAGGGTTGCAATAAAGAATGTAATGCTTGCCATTTTTACTTTTTCGCCAACTAAATTCAATTACTGCTGCAAATTACATTCCAATAATAAATAATTACATCACAAAAATATATTTGGAGCAATTTTTTCTTTTAAATTCAGCTGATTCTAAAAGTTTTAGGTTTTAGTCATCGAAATTTCGTACATTGTTCTTCATATGATAATAAAACAATAAACATCAACAAACTTCAACCAGCAAACGATAAAGTAAGAGTAAAATTTGTTCACTCAAGCCATTTACTGCGATTTATATTGAAATAAATTAATAATGAAGTAAAATATATTTTGCAGACGATAAATTTAGAATGGTTTCTTTTTAAATGGGCGTCTCTTTTTTGACCTCAAATGATTAAAGAATTATTCCCTCTTCTGTAAATACAACTTGTCAGATCGCCAAAATGCCGCTAAATTCATAAATATGATATGCGTCAATTTCTACCTTCTTTACCTATTTTAAGGAATGAACTTGATTTCTCATTTGATTGACAGGTACCATCTCGTCACGGTTTTATTATACTGATTCTTTCTTTCTACGGAAAAATGTCTTAGTTTTAACGGAGTGAGTCTTTTCTTAACAACTCAAGCATAGCTCTTACTAAAACAACTATTTAATAACGTTGCATGGCTCTCATTAAAACCTTCATTTTATTCAGGACAAAAATCATTCGTGATTATTTCTTGTGTGATTCATATATCTTCATTCTCTCTACGGAAAATGACTTGGTTTTAATGGAGTGAATGTTTTCTTAATAATTCAAATATAACTGTAACTAAAACAACTATGTAATAACGTTTCATAATTCTCATTAAAACCTTCATTTTATTCAGTACGAAAACATTCGTGATTGCTTTTTGCTGCATACATATTGCTTTTAAGCACAGTTCGTCAACCGTTCCACCAGTGTTCTCTACAGATAAAGGGTGATGAGAAAATTGGGTCTGCTTAGTTCACGAGTAAATTCCTAGAAACGGTAGGAGAAAGTGTGGAGATAATAAAGATTACATATTCTTGTCGGGGAATGTTGATCTTAAGAACCGGCAGGGAGAGTGAAAGCGTGAGACTTAAATTCAGTGGAGTTTTGGAATGGTGTCTTTTGTGCCCTTCCAAATTCGTATGTTTAAATAAGAAATATATATATATATATATATATATATATATATATATAAAGTTGTAAGATGACAACAAAATAATCAGTAATTAAACTTTTATTTTAATTTATTTCTTTGAATTTTGTTACAATCTTACAAATGATCATGAAAATATTTTTTTTCTCTTGAAAATCGAACAATGACTAACTGCATTTTGTTTATTTATAGTGTGATTAAAAGTAGAAAAATAAACATAAAAATAATTATTTTTTAAAATGTTTAAAAAATAATTTGAGCAGAATTATAAGCTAATTTTAGAGTTCACGCCAAGCACTCGACTCGTTTCGACTTTCAATTAAGTTTAGAAAGTCATTGATTTACTAGAAAGCATTATGTTTCATCTCTATATAGGCGGTAATGTTTCTAAATCGACAAATTTTTGCAGCATTCCCAACGGAACAAGAAATTGTTCTTCCAGGTTTTAGATTAAATAATTGTTTTACTATTTCGAATTTCAGAAATTTATCTTTTAATTTTTTTAAAGTGAGCCTTTTCCTGCTTTAGTTTTTAATTTCAGAATCATCATTATTACTTTTTTAGTTTTATTGATCCTACTTTTATTATCTTAAAAAGTGGAATGTTTTATCGAAAAATGATACGCAGACAAACCATGTTCACATCTACACTTTATTTAAAATCGATGAACTATGAAAAATAGTTTGTATACTGGTGGTAACTAAGGTTTTGTAACTGTTGTCGAACGCTAATCATTAACTATGGTTTGCATTTTCTTTTCTTTCAAAAAAAAAAAAAGAAAGTATTTTCATTGTCCGTGTTATCATTTCTGAAATTAATATAGTATTATCACAAAACCATTAGGCTCACCGCTTTGTTTAAAAACATATAAATGTTAAATAAAATGATTGTTTTTGAGCAGGTTTTTTCGAAATTGAAATAAGAATTGAAACTGGGCTTCGACAGGATGATATGGTTCAATTAAGACGTGAAAATACCATTGCATCAATGGATGGGACTTGATTCATTGGTCGCTATGATGGGGACTCATTCTAAAGTATGTGTTTATCTACATATCACGCGTAATATGACCCTCCCCAGCTATTGTTTCCAGAGGCCCCAACTTGGGGGGCGGAAATGGTTTTACCTCGGGCTCGCAAAATACCTGCTGGAATAACGAGATCTCTTCGGCCATTGTAACAGCTGCCGCCATTTTAACATCTAGATGGATTGATCCACTCGCTATGTAGTTCGCCCGATTTGTGGTGAGTGTAGAAAAATCCGCTCGGCTTTAGGCGAAAAGTGTCTTGAGAAAATATCGATTTACTACCGGAAGACTTTTCGCAATCCACTGAAGTACTTTTGTTTCCTTTAAATTATGGACACTGGGCTCTGTTTACATTCCTCGAGAAAAAGAGAATCATAAACCGGTAACTGGCGCATACTAAAAAATGAATGTTGTTTTTACAGTATATTACAGCTAATTTTACAGTAATAAACTGTAAAATTGCTAATTTTACAGTTTATTACGGCGCATTTTACACTTTTAAAATGGAACCTTTTCTGCCAGTATTATAGTGTTGTTTTTACAGTATAATATGTCTAAATTATCCGGCAATAAACTGTAAAATTTCTAACTTTACAGTGAGAAACTGTAAAATTGCTAGTTTTACAGTTCCGTACTGTGCATTTTACAGTTTTAAATTGGAACCTCGGCTGCCAGTATTATTCTGTAAAAACCACAGTTATTTTTTTGCAGTGCAGAGACAGACCTTTTGGGTGCCAAGACATGATTGGTACATTAAAATACCTAATCTTTGTCTCTACCCCCCCCCCCCTTATTTTTTCGTGATCTTTGGTTGAGCTTTTACTTTTTTGGTGAATAATGACATTTTTACCATGACCCATAACTGTTGAAATGTTCCATTATATGAAGTAAAGATGTGCTTTGCTTAAGGATTATGTCGGGCAGAAAAGAGGAACTATGATAGGATGTTTCTTATTATTTATTGCATCCTTTTTTAGAAGTATGAAGCACAATAAATCAGTATTAAATGAAATGTTTTTTAGTGCACAACATTGTTTTTAGAGTTAGATAGGAAAAATATGTTGTTTTCAATTTTAAAACGTTGTAGCATTTTCGAAGTAACGCTATTGCTCATTTCTTTTCATGGTGAATGAATGCTGGAGCAAAAATGAATAAAACATCGTATGGAATTCTAAACAGTTTATTCGTTTATCTAGCAAATGGTTCAGGAATATAACTAGATTCTAGTGTTATTTCCATTCATACAACAAATTAATGAACCTATTTCCAAGTCAAGAGCAATTTTGTTGCTTGACAATGCGTGAGCGTTTGTGACATGTCAATTAAGACAAAGTAAATTTGAGGCGTTTAGTATCAAAACCAACTCAATCCAAATTATTTTTATGATCCTTTTGCGCTCCGAATTTTTTTCAAACGAAAAAAAAAAGGAAACATGAAGTGGGAAGAGCGTGAAATGTTCTTCGCAGAGAAGGTTTGAGTCTTCAGAAAATGTTTGAGCTGGTTTTGATACTAGAGATGAGCAATCGTTCTTTTTAAACATCCGTTCATCAAAGGATAGTTCGTTGTTTTAACAACTAAATTAAGCGTTACTCACGTTCATTAAAAATATTTCATTGGATCTTTTTTAGGGAAAACGAAAGAAACAGACATTACATTACAGTTAGAAAATGTTAATAAAATTTAATATCTATATATTTTTTAGCTCTAGATGTTTTTTAAGCAAGTAGCTCATTTTGTGAGAAATTTTTTTATGACAAATTGGTGGGAGGTTCAACATGGCATTTGTTTTCCGTTCCGTAAGTCGCAGGTGTGATTTCAGTATAGGATAAAGCTAAAAAAATAATAATTTCATTTCATTGAAATAAAATGATGTGAAGTTAAAAAATTTGAAAAATTGATCTTTGAAAAAAAAAAAAAAAAAAAGCAATCAATACCATCGTATAAAATATTTTCACTGTTGAAAAAATGCATAAAAAATAATAAAAACTAGATATGAACTTCAGCAAATTTGTGAATTGAAACATCTTATCTTCAAATGTAGTGTGGTCACAAGTGAAAAAAAAAAAAATATATATATATATGTATATTGAACATGTATAAAACGAAAGTAATAACAAACCACACAAAAAACATTTTAAATTAAGAAATTTGCATGAGAGAGAGTGAACTATAAAATAAATACCATCGTTCAAAATAACCCCCTTTCTCTTTTGGGAGAATCTTTTAGGTCCGTTCGTTCATGAACGAGATTCCTATTTGAAAAAAAAAAAAAAAAAACTTTTAACTGAAATCGATCACCAAAATGGCGATCTACCCGTTGGTCCTGCATCCCGAGAGCGTCTCAGCTGTGGATTTGCGGTATGCTTGACACGTAAGCGTAAACATGGGTTTTCAAGTTGTCAGCCATTTAGTACTCGGGCGCCCCACCCTGCTGTGGTAAATGTGGGTGGCACTCAGATTGTTACTGGCCCCGGTGGTTGGCCTTTCTATTGCTAAGATTTTATGAACACAGCCGGGGTTTATTGTACTGGTGCGCCAGTAACTTTTCAAAACTATGTAATGCTCAAACATAGGGATCAGAGGTCACTAGTTGGATAACAGAAATGCAGACACGTTTCATTTATTTATAGTCTAAGCTCTGACGAAGTGTCGGCGAGTTGTACTAAACTTGCTTTTTCTCCAGCACGTGCAAGGTGCGCTCCATATTTCTTAAACCAAAATCTCTTACAGGTGAAAAAATATGGGCGGTGAAAATACGTTTAAAGGAGAAAGGTATTGGATCTGTCAAGATTTTTGAATTCAATGTGCAGCAATGATGATTAAGTAAAATGCTTTTTTACGAGTTCAGTAAAAAAAAAAAAAAAAAAAAAAAAAAAAAACGCGTGCTCTGTGAGCATTTTCTGTTTGAGCATAATTTATCTTTTTCTGTTTTATTTATTTTTTTTTTTACGAATAATAAGGAGTTTTTATTACATAGTAAATGAATTATGAAAACAGTACATTTTTCACTGGCAGAATTTTATGCAGGGTGGTGCAACCGCTATTTTTTTTTTTTTTACTTTTTATCATTTATAGTTTTTTTTTCTATTCATCTTTTTATTTATTATTTTTTAATACATTTTATTTTTTGTGTTAACTGTTTTTAAAAAATGCAAATGAAAAAATAATATTAAACAAATTAATGAAAAAATAAATATCATTAAAAAATTACCAAGAAGCGAGGAGGGTGAAATTGAAACCCATTGCATTCCTGCCGACGCCCTCGCTTGCTGATATCAAACAGTACCAACTACTACTACTACTACTTATTTCTTTAGAACAGTAAAAAGATCATGCAGTGATACTTCAGGGCAACAATGCTGCTATGTGCAAAAGACAGGAAATGTATTCTTTGGGGAATGGTATGTTTGATATGTCGTGATTTTTGACGATCTTAGATAACATTTGAAGGAGCAGTTTTCTATCATCTCTATCTCTATCTCTACTAATAATAAAGCTGAAGGTGGGTCTGTCTTTCTGTCTGTTACGCGCGTAGCGCCAAAACCGTTCGGTCGATTTTCACGCCACTTGGCACAAAATTAGTTTGTAGCATGTAGTTTTGCACCTCGAAGCGATTTTTCGAACATTCCATTTCGTTCTTTTTCTATTCGAATTCTTAGCGGAAATTCGATAAAATAGGGAAGAAATATTTCATACACATTTTCAAGTCTTATGTCATTCGAAAGCTTGAAATTTTCTGCACAAAATGAAGTTTTTTCGAAGTTTCTACGATTATCAGGAGAGCTGTAATAATTGTTTTTAGAATCCCGAAATTCAAGGCTTACCTTCAGTAAAGCAAGCCAAACGATTCTAAAATGGTTCAGCTCGATAATAAAATTTGTTTGAAAAGAAAGATGAAAAGAATTATTTTATCAACGGAAATCAACTTTTCATGTTGTTACCATGGTTACGTGTTCATACCTATTTTTGTTTCGTTCTTCTTCCAGCGTCGCCAGACGTAGTATTTTTGATACCACGGTAATATTTTTTCGGCCCAAATAAGGAGCGTAGTATTTTTCCGGCAACCCTGTTTCCAATATACTAATGACTTAATTAAAAGATTTGGCGGATTTTTTTTTTTTTTTTTTTTCATTTTCATAGATTTCGCATTTTGGCAACATTGATTTTGGCGACGTTTGGAAACAGTATTACTTTGTAATATTTTTTTTAGAGGAGGCGTAGTATTTATTTGTTTCAATTCTCTGGCAACCCTGTCTTTTCCGGGTGAAAATGCTTTGGGACATTACTTGGCGCGTTTTTGCGTGTCTCGCGGAAGTGAAAGCTCCGAGAGAAACTACGCAAAATAGCCAGGGTTACCACGCTTGGTGCGCCTATCGCCCATTTAGCGAGAAAAGGGTACCTAAAGCACAGATTAACCAAATATCGTATGAATTGCGTTATTGCATCGTTCGTTTTGTTTTTAAAGCTAGGAAATAAAACTTTCTTCTTCTTTTAAACTTTGGTAAGACTTCTGTTGGTTTCTGTGAGCAACAAAATTGTTCTTATTTTCTCTTTTGGCTTATTTTTGTACATCTTCCCTTGGGGTTGCATTCGAATGTTCCAAGGGGGTGTTTTACCCCTTTTATGGAGTAAATCAGTGTTCATTTCAATGCAGACAAAAGTGATATGAATTGGCCCGACCACTTGGCAATATATCGCCAAGCTTTTGGTCGTCAAGCATTTGCCGCCAATTTGGCGACATATCACCAAGTTGGCGAAAAAATTGCTTTCTTTTTATATTTGGACTCAATTTGGCGCTATTGGCGATATTTTGCGAAAAATCCACTGAATGATGTTAAAATCGGCGATATTTAGGAGATTAATCATTGTGAAACATTTTTTTTTTTTGCATTGTTTCGCGGCAAGCTAGAGATATAAATGTTTGAACTGTTATCTTGCTCACTCCAAGCACTATTTTAGCACTTACGGCATCTACTAAGAAATTTACACATAAAAATTAAGTAGCGTGGGGTCCATACCAGATTTTTATATCATACTTTGAAGGAATTATAGTTGAATTACAACTAAAATAGAGCATTTCTTCTGCTATATCAATTATTTTACAAATGAAATTTTTATTTTATACCACGGGCAAAGCCGTGCGGGTACCGCTAGTTTTTAAATTAAAATAGATAACACGTTGTATACTATTTAAAAAATGTTTTGAAGTAGGCATTTCTTTTCCTATCAAGAATTAACTTTCCACATCCTTCACGAAAAAAGAGGGATCATCCGGGGGCGAAAAGACGACCCTCACCCCTTCCAGATGCCACTGGTATTTAAAAGTTTTAAACTGAATCAGAAAATGCGCCATTTATACAAAATTCTTTTTAAAGCTTTACGGATTGTTTATGTTTCTCTTCTAGCTTTTTTTTAACCAGGAAGCCAAAGCCATGTGATAGCCAAAAATGATTTTTTTTATAAAATAAGTAGCAATCGACAGAGCGTTGTCAAAAATGTTTCCGGACGTATATATTTTTGCCCTAGAGGCCCCGTTATCGAAATATTGTGTGTTAAAGTCTGCCGAACTGGTTAGGAAAATTCGCCAAATTTAGCAAAAGTTTCAGTGAATAATGAAAGATAACTTACACGATTTGTATATGGGACGGGAAAGTTGCAATGTCAATTTCTCGCAAAGACGGATAGTTTGACACTTTCCTTAAAATTTCGCTAGATTTTTAGATTTTTTATCTCGATAACGGGTGGACGAGGGCAAATAATTTATGCGTCATAAATATGTCTCGAGATGCTCTTTCGATGTACAGATTTAAGCTTTTTTCATTATTACACTAGTTATGCTGTTCCCTGGTCAGTATTTTTCTACGAAACAATAGTTAAAATTTTTCACTTAAAAATCATAACATTATTTTGAAATAATCTTGGAGCGTCACTCCCGCCAACCCTTACGTAAGCCAGTGTTCGTGAATGCAAAACAAAGTATTACACGTGATTTCACCAGCATGGGCCATCAAAGAGAAATTTGTGTGCTATCGAAATTTTCCCGGAAGAACCTTTATACTTATGAGTTAAAAATAAACCAATAGCTTAATAGACAAATAGGACGCAGAGATGCCCCAAACTAAAACTTTGGGAGTGGAGTTTGCCGAAAGACACTCCAAATTTTTTGAATGATAAAATATAGCCAAAGCATTGTTACAATTTTTTTTAAAATAAACATAGCACTTTTGTAATACTATTTTCCAATTTGCCGAATCGCCAGAAAAATTGTCGACCAAGGAGATTTTTGGGAGGTCACTGTGACCTGACATCGTGGGTGAGCGAAACATGCTATTTTATGTTGAAGCTGATTTTCTAGAAAATTTCTTTCTTTGCATTTAAAATGCTTGCTACGTGCGAAGTAATTGTCGTCACGCATTATACATAACACGAAGACTCCACCCTGACCACAAACAGCTGGTGTGGGTGGAATTTCCTTTCTTTCTGATTGTTTCCTTCTTGACATTGTACGATTTCACTCAGATTTGTGAATATCAGTCACGTTCGGAGCAGACGACGTTGCTTGACCATAGTCTTCTCACATTTTGTCTTCTGTTACCAGGTAATTGGAGAGATGTGTTGCAAATCAGTCTTTTTTTTTCTACGGCGGGGGAATTCAAGTATAATATGTCTTCGTGTAAAAATGATGTCTTACAGTAAAGGCTAAATTCCTTAACTATTTAATGATCAGTTTCTTGTAAGTATAATCCTTTTAAATTGTTTTCTTATTCAGTTTTTGAACTCTTGTCCTCCATTTAACGTACTCTGCCGTGCTAAGCGCAAAAGTGGTATCTGCAATTGAGCTCAAACTGAGATAAAACTCTTTAACGTTTTGCGCCACCATGTATTTGATTCAGATGAAACTTTTTTAGATTTTTTTTAAAAATATCTCCCGTTCTCAAATGACCATATAATTTTGTATTTTTGTAAAATACGTCACAAAGAGCCACCAGGTGGCAATAACTCAATTTTGTTAAAAAGTGCAGATTCTATTTTTGTGCTTAGCACGGCAGTACTGGTTTCGCCTTGGTCTTTTACGACTTCAAGTCGGTGGATTTTGAAGATTCAGAAAAGTTTCAGCGTTCATGAGATGTATCAATCTCTTGACATGCGTGCCAGGTCTCTTGAATGTTCATTGACTCAGGCATTCTTACTTAACTTTTTGTGTTATTTTGCAACTCAAGTGCTCAGGTACTTCCACTGGTGGGAAACTGATTGTGAAAATTTTCAAATGGTAATAGCAATTCATTGATAGTGGTGCTAAATGAAAGAATAAATGCAAGTCCTTCATAAAACACTCGATCTTGGAAATAGCGATTCTCTGCCTGAACCAGAAAAAATGTTTTCCGTTCATGTTTACGAAGACAATACGGGAATAAAATGAATGTGGTAGAAAAGAAATTATACATTTAAAACTACGTACTTTCTTCGTCAACGTTGAGACATTTTTCTTAGTGGTGCATTTTAGCAAGATGCTTGCTAAATTCACGTGCAATAACATAATTGCTCCGTTCAGTGTGTAGATATTTACTTATTGGTATCTTCAATGGAATTTGTGTGGTAATTTATAGACTAATAAGGGGTAAGCGAGGTAATAAATTAATAAATAAATAATCGCTATTTGCTGATGTTATTTAATTCTACTGAATTCAATGTAATACAGATTAAAATTTACTAATTATAGAAAATATTTCTAGGTGAAGTGGTTGATTGATTGCTTGTTGAAAGAATAAGGGAGTTAAAATAAAATTATATAATCATTTCTAAGTTAAACCGTAAACGTTTTTCTTTCTGTAAAATTTTTTAGAACTCGTGCTACAGTTTGTTCAAAAGAAACGAATAAAAGCTTTAAAATAGTTCTTGTTCTATAAATGAAAATAGTTTTGAGCTTGTATACTTTGTTTCTGAACATGTCGTGCCACATTTTATTTATTTAGATCATATCTTTCCATCATTTGGCTGTAGCTCTTTAAGCGCAGCCTTTTGCAAAAGAAATAAAATATTTTTATTTCTTTTGTGTTATTCTAAGTGAAGAAATGTGTTTGATTTCTTACATGTTGCGAAAGGAGCAGCTTCACATTTTTCTCAAATCTATTGGGATTATTATTCTCTTACAAGGGTGCTGACCAAAACTCCTTTTCGACACTGTCGAATCTTTCTAGTTTCTTTTATCTCTTTGGAGAATCTCTTGGATTTCTTTCGAGGAAAAAATAAATAAATAAATACACGAATTAGAATTGGAATAACGGACTTGTGATCGTTAATCTGTCACTTAGTTTTTTTTTTCTTTATTTCAATCAAGAGTCCGGACGTTTGTAAAGACTACTGTGAAAAAAAATTTTGTTTTCTTTCAAATCATGGATATTGAAAACTAGCAGAAAAAATTGTTTCTCTTAGTAGTTGAGACCATAAACATATTTGATTTAAGAAAAAACTAAATAGGGTTTTAAAATCGCCAGCTTACGTTTTACGGCTCATATTAAACATAAAACACTCGATCCTAGTTTAGTGACACGTTCGCTTTTTTGAGGCTGAACGATGCTTCAAATATGTCTGCTGCGATAAAGTAGCTTGTTTCGTTTCTTGATAGCGGTTTCTTGCTCTATCCGCTATAAGCAGCAAAGGAGCGACGCCCCCGAAGTACAACGTCGAAGGTGGTGTACACCGAAGGCGGCTTGCAAGATCTGTCATAGGCGGCGAAGTCGAGGTGGATGCCGATGCTATATTTGTTTTCATCAACAAATATTGCATTTTGTTAAAGCTCGTTTGCCTATTTTATGTGCTTTGTAGTCAATGCCTGGCTAGGTTGTCGATTTCCTTTATTCTTATAGCGCAGTCTTTGAGGTAATCTGCCATGATACTTCTACTTGCCTGAAGCATTTCTGATAGTTTCAACATTTAATGATTTTTCGAACCTACGTTTATCTTTTGCAGCGTCGATAATATTGCAATAGTTTTAGATTAATGTAAGTTAGTTTCATAATCAGCCGCTCTTCATTTTCATTGAATCTTTGTGAGAGCCCTGATCTGTACTTTATTTCATGAGTTTCCTTGAACCAGTGAATAATGTTAAAAGCAGGTGAGTTACTCAAATTCAAGATTTGTCTAATACAGCGAATTCATTTTTCATTTTTTTCCCAATGCCTTATTACCAGATTTTGCACATCTACAAAAATATTTTTTCTGGGCATTTTTTACAACGAGCATCTTTTCTGCAGAAATTTTTATGTTAAAATAATACTATAAAAAAAAACAGGTTGTGTATTATATTTCTATTGATGCGCTAGATATTTATTGAGTTTTTTTTTTCAAAAGAGTCCCAATATTTTTATGACTCTTGTTTGCCATTGAATTATACTTAAAAAGGTAGATCAAATTATAAATCGAAAGTACCAATGACATTTTCGATATATATATTGCATACCAAATATTAAAGTGTTTCTTCATTCAGTTGGCTTTGTTTTAGTGAGATAAATATTTTTATAATTTAGGTTTACAGTTTCGGCATGCGAAGTATTCCAAATGTTGTATTTTGCTGATTTTTCTATCAATACAAGCTTTGCAAAGAAAAGGGGAAAAAATCAGGTTCAGAAATCATACTTTTTGATTTTAAAAGAACGGGAACTGCTTAGAGTAAAATTTACTTAGGGACTGTCCATAAATAACGTTACACGTTTTCGCGACATACATGACCCCGTCCTTTCGTTTGTAAAAGTGTCACATTTCACCATGCCCCCTTCCCTTCCCTTATCGTAAGTGACACTATATTTTATAAACACATATTGCCCTGAAAGGTTTTTAGTTTCACCAAAATATGTTGTGTCACATTTTCTCCCTCCCCCTTGTCACAAACTGTCACAATTTCGCGAACTCCTCCTCAAACCCTTCACCTTCAAAGCGTGACATCATTTGTAGACGATCCCTTAATTCGTAAGCATGAGGTTCTATAAAAATGCTATACTTTCCCTCGGTTTAGCTTTGAATATGAGATTGTAAAAGAAAGCATCGAATGGCCACACAAATAAATCCTCATTAGAGTGTATGAAACCCCGCATTAAGAGCTACTGATGATTAATTTATCAGTTTTTGTTTTTCACCCTGGAATCGACAGGTACCTCGTCTACAACTTTGACCTTCAGACGCAGTCGAGGGCATTGCCTCATTTAGCCGTCAAAAACAATTTTCCAATTGGTCTAAAACTTTTTTTTTTCCGCATGACTCTGAATTGTGATGTTAATTTTCCGTCAGAGTATTTATAAGTGGTAAATACGCTTGTTTTCGCGAGAACTCTTCAAAATTCATTAGGCTCGTCAGAAAAGGCCAGAGCTGGGTGGTGTGATTAGTACTTGCCTTGAATTAAACGAGTGTGTTCACTAATAATGTCACGCTTTGAGAGGAAAGGGGATTCGTTGAAGTGTGACACTTTATGACAAGGGGGAGGGAGGCAGTGACAAGAAGTGTGACATCACACATTTTGGGTAAAGAATTTTATTTTAAGTAATAAGATATTCGAATGTGGAATAATGAGAGTGTGTTATTGGGCGTTTTTAGCTTTTAAAGATAATTTTTACTTTCAGTGTTATTTTTAGCTATAATTTAAATGTGTGTTTTATTGACTTCTTTAGCTATGAATAAGCTAGTTTCGTTTTACCCAATTTTTCGGATTATCTGCGGTTTTCGCTTATCTACGGTTATTGTGTCACCCTATTCCGCGGATAATCGGGAGTTTACTGTTTGTGTATTATTATAAAAAGAAAGAGGAATAAAAAGATACACATCAGTGGTGCAATGGCTGAGGTTTGCATGGTTAAACCCTTCACATATGATTTTAACACACATTGCCAGCCCAAATATGACAAGTTATGTGCATGTAAGGAATGTTATGAGCACATTCCAAACAGACGGAAATTCTGGCTGTACTACTGATGCATAAATAAATTGAAAAAAAAAAAAATAAATAAAAATAATATGAATAAATAAAACAAATGTATAAAGAATAAAATTAATGTTTATTTCCCCCGCTAATTTTTTTCCCAAACACTCGTTTGTACATTTTTCAATTAAGTTTTCATAATTTCTGTCTGTGTGTGTGTAGCGAGTGACTCACAGGAGTGCTGTTGAAACGTGTGCAGTGTTTATGTCATTGTTCTCCACTTTGTAGTTTGGCGCCTGCAAGAAGAGCTAAAAAGTGGAATCGAAGTTTTTTATGTCTGTGACGGAGCACTTCACAAACGAATCGGATCTGGATTGTTCCTCGTTAAAAGAAACGGGCACAAGCAATAGGAGCTTTTACTTTTATTTCGAACAGTTGACGACCGGTTTTCATTTTAAAATGGAGCACGGCAAACTATTTTAGTTCTTATTAATGATTTATAAGTTAGACGTGATTAATTGACCCGTTACGAGTAAAAGAGGTGTAAGTCTATAAAGCAAGATTTTGGGTCATTGAATGACGAATGCTTTTGTTGCCACTTATGCCCCAAACGCTTACTGTTTTTCGACAAATGCTTGAATCTATCTAGAATTACATTACTTTCGCCTGAAGTAGAATTAGATTGAAATTAATTTAGCGACAAAATAGTTTTTAAGAGATACAGTAAACTCCCGATTAATCTGCGGAATAGGGTGGCACGATAACCGCAGATAATCCGAAAGATAGGTAAAAATCGATACTAGAGCGTATGCAATATCTTCAAAAAGTTAGTAACATAACGCATACATTTTAGTTGTAGCTAAAAAGGATATTGAATGTAAAAATATCTTCAAGAGCTAAAAACGAGCCAGCCAGGTAATTTCGAATTTTTCGGTGGAGGGGGGGTGGGAGGTTTAACTTCGATACGAATTGTATATATGTATTAAAAAAAGCACTGTCACAAACTTGCAAATGCATTACTTTTTCAAATCCCTCCTGACCTCCTAAATGACGGGCCTGTTGGGTTTCTCGTTCATTGTAAATGAAAAATATCCGTCAACTTTGTTTCCGAGACAGTCCTCTCAGACTTTCTGTCCTTTTCCTTGTCCGGAAGAATATTCCCTATTAAGAACGAGAAAGGTAGTTTATCTGGAGTAGGTTTAGCACATAGAGTGCTAGAAAAGAGTTTTCTTATTGATGATTGTTGATACATTTTACCTTAATGTCCTCTACCATCCGTTGCTGAAAGATGTATTTGCTGTAGATTGCGCTCAGATGTTGCTTGTATCGGGGCCTAATGGCCCATATGTTATTTTGATTGATTTATTTTTTCCTTGCTCCGGGAAAGATTCGTTGATAAAAAAAAGATGAGATCGATCAATGCAACTTGTTATCGTGTGAGTTCGGGAAAAGAAGACTCGTATTGGTGTATGAATTCTTTCAGTAAAAGTCTTTCGTGCAAGTCTGCATTCATGATGCTTCAAGATGCAATGAGCCTCCCGGTTTCGCACAAAATTGTCAGTGCGCAAAGCTCTTTTGGAGTATTATTTGCCGACTTAGATACATATTAGTTCTTCTTTCACTGTATGTTTTACGCGAAGCGCAAACATATGCATTTTAATTAATTCTATGCTGTATATTGCTAAACATTTATATTTTAAAACAAACGTAACATTTTTTCAATAACAAAGTTATATAGATATTATTAAATTTTAGTTGAAGTAAAGAAAAAATACTACTAAAGCATTCCGGGCTGTTGTGCCGTGCTCTGACTGTAGTGACTCTTAACGTTTCGACCGCAACTGTGGTGGTCATCTTCAGTGTCGGCGTTGACGAAGCTTCTAGGGAAGTGTCTGCTCAGCCACTGATACAGATCTTAGCAACTGATACAGATCTCGAAGAATCGCTACACTCAGACCACGAGACAACAACCTGGAATGTTTTAGTAGTATTGACACCGGCTGTTAAAGCCTTCCTTCTCACATTAAAAAAAAAATATTTACACACTCTTATGTATAGAGTTGAATCTATTCGAAATAAGTTTGCTAAACTAATGCATTTATTGCACGCCTAACTACAGGTGATTTGTGAACTAATGAAGTATTTACATACATCAAGGAATACTTTTCATACATTAAGGAATATCCTGTAACCATTGGATACGTCAGCATCCGCTTATGACAGGGTACCGCAGTACGTTTGCGTTCCACTAAGGTACGTATACGCATGCATCTATTTGAATCTCCTGGTTTCTTGCGTCATGCACGTCGATTTTACCTTGACAGTCCGTTTACCTCATTTTCAGGAGTTTAATGAAAAAAGGAAGCTTCATTGGCGTAGATTTGTACCTTTGCAAAGCTTTAACGAAAGCAACCGAACTCAACTCAACGCCAGTCACCCTTCTCTACTACCTCCAAAAGAGGTAAACATTGTCTAAGAGGTCCTTGCTCAACATAACAGAGGCATACTATAAAAGCTTTTTGAATAATCGAGGCTCTACTTATTTTCCTTTTATGAACAATTCAGTAGTGGTAAAAATTGTCAGGATCCTTGCTCAACATATTAGAGCCATACTATAAAATAATCTTGGATAATTGAAGAGTTCTACTACATTTCCATTGTCTCACCGTTCATGGACATTTTAGTATCTCTAAACGGAGTCACCTCGTTTCCTTCTTTCGTTAGCTAGTATCCCGCTTTTCAGGGGATCGATATGGAGCGCTTTTAATCAATTACAAACGGACGTGGGCGGTTGATTGTCGAGAGCATTCATTTACTTCTCAGTAGTAACTTATTAAATCTATACGTTATACTTTTCAGTGCTTATTTTTATTTTTTATTTTCTTGTTTCTTCTTATACTACAGCAGTACAGTGTAGCCAGTCCGGACAACTTTGCACTTTTCATATTTTTTTATTGCGTAGTATATTTTAAAGTCATAAAGAGCAGAAACCTTATTTTATCACCTCGCCAGAAGAATGCATCACATGGACTTTATATGTTTTAGTTTATTTGACTTAGAAATAAAAAAAAATAAAAGAGCGCTGAGTTATCCGGACTATCTCAAAGGAATGATTTCCTGGATCCTTGAATGCTGTATTTTTGGAATTCGATTCATTTCTCAATGTTGCTTAACATGATGTGTGAAGCATTTAGGATGTAATTCATTTCTGTAAATTTTACTGGAAAGGGGAGAAAACAAACTCAGCACTGCCTGCTGAGTTTCTCCAAAATCTATGCTTCTTCTTTTTTGCTCGAAAAATATTTGGTGTACGACTTAATTTTTGTTATAAGCATTGCTCATTATTTAAAGATAAAAATAATTCGGATTGAACTGGTTTTGAAGTAAATCGACCTTATTTTATTTTTATTTTTTAATTTTCTATTAAAATTCCAATCATGTGGTTTATCACTTTTATGCCTTGTACTAGCCTGTACAATCTAATATGAGTTGATTAAGCAATTATAGTAATGGTGTTGATGTAACGCGTATGTTTTTCAGTAATGATGTGGTAAAAACAGGGGCTGGGCTGCTTTGAAGTAAAACGGATCCAGTTGACCTATGCATTCATCAGGGTCTATTTTTGAATGCAACACAATCAGGTAAAAAGCACACAAATTTCGAAAAAGAAAAAACATTTGCGTTCTCCTTTGCTTCAGCTTCTGTACTGCTTCCGAACCGGTATGGCCGCTCGACCCGAAATACCTTGGGTCAGACACACAATAGGGAAATCTTTCTTATTGAAGCAGTGCTCCCCGAGAGTTGCAAAGCTCTCAAATTTCCCGGTTTTCTTCTAAAAAACTTCATTTCTCGGGAATTTAAAAAATTCTTTTGCCTACATCTTTTTCATATTTTCATTGACTCTTGAACTTTTCTTTTTGACGAAACGGGACATTTAGAGTAGTTTTATCATTTGGTTTTGTTCCATAAATACAAATAAAGTAAACTTGGAATTTTTTTTTCTTGGAAGAAACAGTAAAGATTTGGCATAAGAATTACAAAGAAAAGTAAAAGTTAATAGTTTTAAGAAAATAATTCAAGGAATAACAATAAAATGACTTTAACGGAACGGAATTCATTTCCGCGTTCAGTCATAGGCCTTTCAATGAGTGTAATTTATTTATTATGTTTAAAAATTGAAAAATTAAGTGTTGTAGAAAATGAAGTCAAAAGTTGAAAAGCTAACTTTTCAATTTTTCAAGAAATTCTTATGACAGATCTTCACTGTTGCTACTAAGAAAAACATCCAAGTTTGTTTTAGTTGTATATAAAGAACGAAACCCACCGACAAAGCTATACTCCAAATGTCCCGTCCCGTCTCATGGAATTGCAGTTTTTCTTTATAAAAGCACGTTTTGATGATTCGCCAGACGCCGTATCACTCGTTTATTGGTATGAAAGTATTTTCATTGATACAAAATATTTTTAATGTTCTTTTCATTTTATGTTCACGAATGTTTTGATTTTTAAGTCTTAAGGATAAAGAAGGACGGAAAGTTTAAAACATTTTTGTGATATATATATTATTGTAATTAGTTAAATTTTAAATCTTTGTTCTCTGCTTTAATTACATACGAAAATGTACGATACAAATATAAACTTTACCACGCATAATCAAAATTAAAGAAAAAAAAATCTGTACCTCAAAGTCGGACTAACGCAAGTGCATTTTCGTTGCTTTTCAGTAGAACGCGAAAACCTTTACAAAAGGTGGACTCGGGCTCTTGTAATGCTGCTTAATATAATTGTGAAAAAATTTCTTTTACAGAATAACGTTCTCATGGGTCGATGCTGAATAAGATTCTAAATACAATGCAGTAATAAAATGAAAATCGCCATTTTTTGACTTGCGCTACGTTCTGAGGTACAGATATTATAGAATATATACTACCTAGTCAAGTCATTGTTGATAGAAATTTAGTCTCCTGTCACTGTCCTTTTTGCGTGTGGAAGTGTAGTATGATTGGATGCTTACCCTATAAACGGGTCCCTTATATCATGTGTGTTGAGCTGAAATAGTCTTCCAACTTAATGGTGCTCGTAAAAACGGAAACCGTACCTATCCTGCCTTAAATCGAGTAGATTTCATCTACTCGGTCTCGGATACTCGAGTGGTATTTGAAACAACAAGAAATTTAGCACTTTCCTGCGAAACCAGACAATTCTTATTAGACATGAAATATATTTTCCGCTGCTTAAAAAGCCCCCCCCCCCCCTCTTATAAGGGTTTATGTATTTTTTCCCTTTAGAATCTGCTACTGACGTACTGCGTGAGTCGCATGCGTCAGACGTAGAAAAAGGAACCCTACCTTAGTCCCATCCCAGAACCCTACCTTAGTGTCCTTTTTAAAGAATTTATGTCCTTTTTCCGAGTCAGTAGTATCACGGAGAGTTGTGAAAGATTTTTACAGTAGTCATTAGGGTGGTGAGGAGTCCTGATTGCTTCTTGCTCTTAAGTAATCTCATTTGCTCCTCTTGGCCCGTCTCACTGTTCAACCATTAACCGTAACCTTCAACTACTCCTCCCTTAACGAGAGCCTGGGGTATACCTCCAATCGGGTCTCCTCTCGTTTCCTTTTCTTCATCTCTGATATTCCACGCAACTCAAGAAAGGAATAGCGGCTCTAAAATGGCCGCCTCGTTTCCGTGTGAAATGTACTAAGTGGGGGAGGGGGGGTAATTAATTGCTCATTTAAACCTTTTAAGAGTTTTAATTTTTTCCAGAGTTCGGTTCAAAAGATGTCACTTTTTTTATCTCATTTTTGGTTCATTTTATATTTACCAGCCAATCAGAATTGAAAACACAATAGAATGCAAATTAGCTTTTACCGGATACCTATCACCATCTATGCAAATAATTTGCTACTCAAAATAGAAAAGATTCTGGCGAAGTAGTGAAAACGATATTGCGAAATAGAAATCAGATTGCCCGTACGCCGTACGGGTAAAACAGGAAAGGGGTTAAGCTTATAAATCCCTTCTTTTTCGTAATAAGTTACCAAAAAGTATGCGTTTTCTTTTTTAAATATCCTTGCATTTACGAAAATATTTGAGCTTCCCGTTTTGAGGAAATAAATTATTGATCATCTTAGTGATCCATCGACACTCGACAAAATGACTGATTTTATAATGTGTTTATTGCTCCAATGGTTGTATGACTAATGGTACTTATTGTTCTGTTTAGGATTCCCTCTTTCCAACTCAAGATATTCCAATAAGGTAAGATTTTTTTTTTTTTTTTTTGATTTTTTAGTATCTAAGTATGTATGATATTTGATTTTTCCGTTTACTTAATTTCAGTATACATGTTCGTTGTCTTGCTGTTTTCATTGACCCGATACATTCGATCTGTCCTTTTAATAAAGATATTTAATTCTAAAACGTGTGCAATAAAGAGTAGATTTTGAAGCTTTTTGTTTTCGAGAACTTATGAACACATTTCAAGTAAACGAATAGTATGAATGTTTATTTCTCCTTACACTTCTCTAAATTCCTTTGATCTGAAGAAATGAAAGCGTCATTTTGCATTAGAACAGGGGTCTCAAACCCAGGGCCAACAGTGACCCGCGGCTGCGGGACAATTTTTGATGCACAAATTAGCCAAGTCATAATTAGTATGTTTTACTCTATTGTGAAAATATCTTGCCTATTTATATTTTGTGAGTCTAATTGGACATATTGTAAAATAAATGCACTATCAAACGTTAAAGTAATTCAATGTCATCAAGTCGTCCGGCTCCTGTATAATATCTTAATCTAACGTTTAAAATTTTCTTTATAGATTTTTGTGATTTGTTTCTTTAGAAATTAAGCGTAATAAGGTCCATAATTTAAAAATAAAGTAGAAAATTATAGGTTTTGGAATTAGAAGAAAATATATTGGGAGTTATTCAAATTTATTTCCAAATTTATTTCCAAAGAGCTTTTATAAGGTACTAAGCTGACCCGGCGAACTCTGTTCCATCGTAAAGGCAATAAATAAGCAAATTTTGAATTTATTAAGTTTTTTTATTATTAGAAAATACAAAAAAATAAAATAAAATAAAAGAAGTTGAAGTACCTACATTAATCATTCATTATTGTATTTTAGTACACAGGTTGCTCTTCACTTAAGTACCTTGTGATACACAACATTTTTTGTTTTATTATCAGGCGCAAAAGCAAACAACGCAGATGGTCTTCCGGCCCGTGAACATGCCACATATAATTGACCATGGGAAAAACAGTGATGTTCTAGATTCAAACCAAACTTTTAAGGATTGGCCTTGTGATTTGTTGATGGTCATGATAAATGCAAGATGGATCGGAAATTTAAGTCTTTTAAATTCAAATGGCATATCGGTTGGGATCATCGGGATCCTCGGAATGAGCAATCGTTTCTGACAGCTTATCACATATGAATTTCAAGAGAAGTAACGCGTTTGTTTATAGTTTACTTCACAAAAGAGTCAAATAACACTCAACGCACAGCTAACTTACAAACTGTTTACGGCACTCCGGAAGCTGGCAGAACGTGTTCTTTACACTGAAGTGACAAAAGTCATGGGATAGCAATATGCAAATTTTCAGATGGCAGTAGCATCGCATAGAACAGGTATAAATGCGCAGTGCTTTTACAGAGCTTTCATTTCTGTTCAAGTTATTCATGTGAAGAGGTTTTAACGTGATGATGACCGCACGACGTGAATTAACAGACTTTGAACGCGGAATGTTAGTTGGAGCTAGACGCATGGGTCATGCCATTTCGGAAATCGTTAGAGAATTCAACATTCCCAGATCCACTGTGTCAAGAGTGTGCCGAGAGTATGAAATTTCAGGCATAACATCCCACCATGGACAGCGCAGTGGTCGACCGCCTGCACTTAAAGATCGAGACCGGCGACGTCTGCAAAGAGTCGTAAATTCTAACAGACAAGCAACACTGCGTCAAATCACCGTAGAAATCAATGTGGGACGTACAATGGACGTGTCTGCTAGAACTGTGCGGAGAAATTTGGATTTCTTGGGCTATTCCAGCAGAAGACCGACTCGAGTGCCTTTACTGACAGAACGACATCGCTTGCAGCGACTCTCGTGGGCACGTGAGCATATCGGTTGGTCCCTAGATGAATGGAAAACCGTGGCCTGGTCCGATGAGTCACGATTTCAGCTGGTAAGAGCCGATGGTAGGGTTCGAGTGTGGCGCAGACCCCACGGAGCCATGGACCCAAACTGTCAGCAAGGCACTGTTCAAGCTGGTGGTGGCTCCGTAATGGTGTGGGCTGTTTTTTCATGGCATGGACTTGGTCCTCTAGTGCGACTGGACCGAACATTGACTGGAAATGCTTATGTGCAGCTACTTGGAGATCACTTGCAGCCATTCATGGACTTCATGTACCCAAACAACGATGGGATTTTTATGGATGACAATGCGCCATGTCACCGGGCCACAACTGTTCGCAATTGGTTTGAAGAAAATTCTGGACAATTCCAACGAATGATTTGGCCACCTAGATCGCCCGACATGAATCCCATTGAGCATTTATGGGACACCATCGAGAGGTCTGTTCGTGCCCAAAATCCTGCCCCATCAACGCTTTCACAATTATGGACGTCTATCGAGACAGCATGGCTCAATATTCCTGCAGAAGACTTCCAACGACTTGTTGAGTCCATGCCACGTCGAGTTGTTGCACTTCGCCGGGCAAAAGGAGGGCCGACACGATATTAAGAGGTATCCCATGACTTTTGTCACTTCAGTGTATGTCGCTCAGCAATGGAGGTGTCAAAAAAGGGTTCGTAAAAAGGCGAAGTCAATAAGACATTTTTTCTATTTATGTAACTGACACACATAAATTATAGCCTATGTCCGTCTCCTGGCTCTAAGTTACCTACCCACCAATTTTTAGCCATATCGGTACAGCCGTTCTTGAGTTATAAATAGTGTAACTAACACGACTTTCTTTTATATATATAGAATACGAAATGTTTCTAATCGGTAGTAAATGGAATGTTTTCACAAACAATAACTAATGCTGATTAAGTAGAAAATTTTTAATGAACTACTGAAAAAAAAAACCTATTTTGAATCAATTGTTCAGTATTATTGATTATTTTAGTTTTTCTTTTTAGTGATCATTAAATTTTAATTCTGAAAAAACATCCCACATCCGGTGGATGAAAGATTTCAGAAACAAAAAATGCCCGTGATTTTTGAACTACCATGTGTATGATGAGCTATCTCTATTGGGGGGAGGGGGGGTATTAACTCGTGAGCCTTGAGAAAATTTTAAAAACGGCCAGCAGACTTAAAAGTTTCGAGACCCTTGTTCTAGAAGCATCAATGGCTTAGTGGTCATAGTCCTCTAGTTTTGGAAGCTTTGATCCAAAAACTTGCGGACTTGGAAAGATTTCTGTTTACGTATAATATATAGCTATATTGTGTTTTTTTGGATTTTATCTTAATAAAGATGAGCAATAGAGCACAATTTCGGGTATCTATGGGAAATAATTTATGCAAAAATAAAAAAGAGAGAGAGAGAGAACGTTCGCTGCTTCTCACATTCTATTTTTAAAAATTTCTAACATGCTGTCTCAAGAAATTATTACAAATTTTTTTTAGATAGTTTAAGAATACTTTCGTTAAATAGTTTTCTGGAGGATGTTCTAAAATAATTTTAATGTTATACGAACAATTTTTAAGTTATTTACTTGAAAAAATTACGTCAAAAGTCTTGAAGTTCTTATAAAATTGTTCGACTATAGCTACAATTTTTATTCATTAATTTGTAAAGATGTTAACGGCTGTTCAATTTCGTCAGTGAATAATGTCGAGCCAGGATTAAAATGGATCAGTGTTACATTTTGGCCGCCTAAATGAAATGGGGAAAATTGTTTCTGTTTTTGCAAGTAGAAGTAGCAGCTTCAAACTATAGCTGCTATATTTCATGAGCAAGGCAGAAATATATTTTTTTAACTTTTAATTCGGTTTAAATGCTGCGCAATCTCATTCCTGCTGCTGTCCCATTCCTTCCGACTCTATAGCTTGACCACGGAGAGATGGCTAGTGGAAACGGACCACTTCGTTTTGAAAAGTTTTGCTGCCTGAGTGATCTCATTGGCTGATGCTAAAATGAAGCGGTCCGTTTTCGCTTCAGGGTCATACGCCATCTCTCCGTGGTTAAACTTGACCCTACTCTTCTTAGCAGAGACTTCGTTTAAATCATACTGATGATGTTTTCACGAAAGATGGATTTTTTTAAAGAAGTTGAGCCATTATCCTAGCGGGAATGTCTTTCGTCTCAAATTTCACACTTGAACCGGGAATAAATTGGGTAAAAAAGTTGCGATCCGTATTCGCGGATCGCGACAAGAATGATCCGCATCGGCATCCTCCGATCTACATTTTTGACGATCCGACACCTCACTAGTCGGAATGAAAAAGTGGCCACCGTTTTCAGAGATGCTTGTTTACTGAGAGCGGGCGCGTGTTTAACATTTAACCTTTCGTTGGAATTCGGCGTATGTGCGAGAGTGTCCGTCAGAGGGCGTTCCGGCAGCCGCACGAAATCCCTCTATTAGCCGGGCCAATTAACGGGCCGCTCTCGAAAAGCGAATCTGCTGACTTGGCCCTTTTCGATAATGGCCCGGTGCTTCATTTTCACGGCAAAATCCTTTCACATCGCACCGGGGATGCGAAGACATTGGGTTTCTGCTGAGATTTTGTGTTTTTGACATTTTGTTTGAGTTTCCGGATCATGTAATTGGTGACAAAGATGAATTTATTGAGTAGTATTTTAACCATAAAACATAATATTTGCGCTCAAATGTAATTGCTAACAAAAATGGAGTTTTCTTTCATGCACAAGTGGTCAACATTTCAACAGACTTCGTTGGGGGGGGGAGATCTTATGTAGTTGAACATCAATGATGGTTTTTGAAATGTGATTTATTTGCAAGCGCTCCTTTTAGTTTCCTCATATTCGTAAGTTTCACAATTTAAGGAACTTGAAATGCTTAATTCAAAACCATCTCAATTCATAAAAAAAGCTTTACTGGCGTTCTGAAAAAATATTTCACGCTCTTCTCATTAAAATTTTCCAAAAAAAAAAATAAATAAATAAATAAAAAAAAAAATCCGTTTGCAAAACATTCAGCGTACGACTTGACTTTTGTTATCTTTTTAAAATTAGTAGGTGTTGTGGAATGATTTAAAATAAAAATATTTAGATTGTGCTTATTTTGAAATAAATCTGCATAATTATTTTTGACTTTTCGGTTGGAAAAGATTCTTTGTACAACTTGATTTTTGTTTTCTCTTTTCAATTTGCAAGTGTTGTCTACTCATTTATTGATAAAAATATTTGGATTCCGCTTGTTTTGAAGTAAATCAACATTATCTTAATTGTTTAATTTTTCATTCAAATTCCAATGAAATTCATGTGATTTCTCACTTGTATGCTGTATACAAGCTGGTGTAACTAAGAATGTAAGCTAATAAAGCAATTCATTATAATAACATTGTTGATGTTACCTGTAAGTTTTTAAAGTGGCGACACGGTAGCACGGATTAAGCTGCTTTTGAAGTAAAACGGGCTTTTGGCAGCGGATTTTGACCGGGTTGAGAGCGATTCGTTTCAAATCTCTTTTTCTTGTGAGTAGTTAGTATCAAATTATGAGAAAATAAAAGAAAAAAATAGTTATGATAATTAAGCCTTATTTAATTCCAAAAGAAAAAAACTAATTTTATTTTAAATGTTGTCTGATATTTTACGCCGAAGTTTCGTTTTTTTTCCTTCTTTATCACGATAACCACCTCGACTGTTATCATAACAGTGTAGAGCTTTCACTATCAAAGTGTGATAAATGTATCCTCGTCGTCAATTTTCTGTGAAACGTAAGATTGGGCTCATCAAATTCCCAAGATCTGGGAGATCATGTAACTGTATATTCTTAATTCACTTTCATAAATTGCTACTATTGTAGTTGGTTTATTAGTAATCTTAATGATGATAAAACTTTAAAAAAAAAAAAAAGATAAGTGCTGTTAAAAATCGACTGACTAAAATCGATCTTTCAATTGTTATTTTCGAACAATTTCTAAAAATATGATTAAGAATACTGCCCAAGGCAGTATATCTACAATTTTTTTTGTTATTTTTATTTATTTATTTAGTTTTTTATTATTATAGTTTTTTTGCATTTTTGTCACCTATTTTGTTTTAATTGCTTTATTTTTGTTGTTCGAACATGCTTATGCGATTTCCGTTGAAAATAAATGAAGGATTTTTTTTTTTTCGGTGTCCTAATTTCTGTTTTTTTTTTTAATATGTTACTGATGTTCGTAAAAAATCAAAAACGCGCTTCTTCGAATATCTTTATCATTTTTTTTTCAATACAACCGTCATTAACTTGCTTACAGCAGAATACTCCCTCAATTCATTTTTTAAAAATAAATAAATAAAATCGGTGTATCCGTTTAGGAGCTACGATGTCACATATATACAGATAGATACTTACATACATGCACTGATGCGTAAGTACACACATTAAACGTATAATCGCCGCCTAATCCTTTTTGAGTCAGCGATTAAATTTTTGAGGCACACTGAACATAAAATAACATTACTGAGCTAAAACTGGATATAACCAGTTGTGGATTCTGGTATTCTGGTGAAGGCACTGGGTCAGTTGACTGGCTGGGGACTCAACTAGGTTTCCTCAAATGATTTACGAATTTCAATAGGGCTCAAGTCTGAGAATTAAATCTTTGCTTAGGTTGATTTAGTAGTTCAACAGCATTATTTATGGCTGGTTTTAAAGAACAAAACTGGAAATTTTCTTTTACATTTCCCTTTATTATTATGCTTTGTCTATACATTATCGAACGAAATTACTAAAATATCCTAAATAATGTTTTCATTACAAATCTTTTTCGATTTCTATGTGTGATATCGTATCTGCTGGTCGTTGCAGAATTTTTTCATAGAAAACCTGAAAAGAGCTCAAAAAGTCTTCAGAAGCCTTCAGAAAGTCAAAAAGATCTTATCTTACTGAGAGAAGGATTTTTTAAAAGTTGTTACAGAACAGACAGTTGCAATTTTGAAATGCCTGAATGTCCCTTTTCATTAGATGCATATCATTCGGCGAAATTTGGAGTTCCATTCGGCAAATTCAGAATTTCTGCCCTCTCAAAAATTTAAGCCCTCCCAAAAATTATGGGGAGCCCCTGTCAAGCTATATGTATTTTTCGCTCAAACAATATAGGTCTACATGTATACATGACAAATGAATAAAAGGGAAAATTTTACCCATTAATGCCTAGCGTCCCTTCTTAGGGGCGGTACAAAAAGTGTCTGAATTGACACCAAAAATGAACATTTCAACCAAATAAGTGTTCAATTATTCCTTTGGTATTGTTTCAATTCATTATTAACAGATTGCAGCACATAACCATTGTAAAGTGTGTTCTGTAGCCGTGTAACCAGTATCCAAAATATGTTTGGAAAAAAAAGTCAGGCATTAATGGGTTAATGTTGAAAGAACCTCACGGCCTTTTGTAAAACTTTTGCTATTCGAAAGAAGCCTCTATGTCTCAAAGGATTTACAGAAAAAGTTTTTGAAAGAGAAAAAACTCAAATTAGTGTTGAAATTAGATGTTCTCAACAATGTCAGGCACCTTAAGTGATTGATACGAAATTGCCTTGCGTCTTGTATTCTCTGCTGGAAATGAGTGATGCTTCGAGAAGTTCTTTAATGAATATGCAGAGGTAACTCAACCGTGTTAGGATTTGTTTATTAAGAATAAGTGCATTTTCTTCAAACTGTCTTCTCGTCAAAAAGTAAGAAGTTGCTCTTGATTAATGACTTTGGGGGCAGAGAAACTTTAAATTATGTGTGACAACATATTGCAGAATTATGACTTGTTTCATTAAATGACGGTCAGAATTAGAAATGTTTTAGTGGTGCTTTTGCTTATAATTTTGTCCTTTTTCACACTTCTTGATATGTTTTGTGCACTGCTTAACTCATTGAGAAGGGATAAAAGAATTAGGGAGTGAAGCCTTCAGTTCTTGAAACAAAGATCCAAGTACCCAAGTCGCCATTTTAAAGTAAGGTATTTTAAAAGGTCGGGCGTGTTTCAATAGTTTTACTTAAAGCGTGTTTCCCATTTGCCGAAGTTGAACTATGTGACTTGGGATCTTTGTTGCAGCTTTTCCTAAGCCAATGATTGGACTTTCTTCCTCCAGTTACTAATTCCAGCTCTAAATCTTAATTAGTAACTTTATGATTTGCTAAATGAAGTGTAGTTATGTTTTAAAACCATATAAAGAAAACGCGTGAAGATTTTTTTAAATTTAAAACTACATATTACTTCTGTCATAAAAAGCAGTTTATTGTATTAACATGAAGTAAGCACTGTTAAGGACTTATTTTCGTGTTTCTCTTGAGGAAAGAAATGAATTATTGACGATTGTTCTAAAGTAAACTGTGGATCTTTTTTCAGAATTAGTAATCCATTAATAGTAATGTTAAAAATTGTGAAGTGTAAGGAATTGTTACATGTGGGTGGGAAAAGCGCAAAAGCAGTGGGCTTTATCAAAAACATTTCTCTTGGGATATTGTTTGGAGATAAAATTTATACTGAAGCTTGTTTTTGTGCAGTGAAAATTACCGTTGTTGCAGTCGTCTCTATCAAAGAAAATACGAATCACTGAAATGTTTTGAAGATAATGCTTTAAAAAGTGGAAGAAAATCCTACCTTTTTCCAAATGGAAATCTTATTTCCTTTACAAAACTCTCAAAGAAATCCTTCATTTCTTTTAGAATGAAGTATTTGACATAAATTGTGCACTTTTCTGCTGGAAATCATTCGATTACTTTTTTGACAAGAGCAGTTGCTTCCCATTTTCCTTCTTCTTAAAAACTGTTATTTTAAGCAATCAATACGCTAGGAAGAGTTTTCCTCTTCAAAAACATCGGGCCATTCTTAAGCAAATGAGTCCCTCCAAACCTGTTATTACATGTCCAAAGCCTTCCTTCAGATCGATAGTCAGAGTTGTGGGATTGTTCAGCTTTAGTGATCTTCCCTCCGAACTCATTTTTCTAAAACACACAAAATGGGGTTTACGGAATAATCTGGGTTTTGTAAATTGATACTAAAGTTGCTGTTGCATTTGGATGCTATGATTGAAAATTTCAACTTATGATTTTTGCCTGCTCTCGTCATTTAATAATGAATGTCTGATTAAAGAATTGTTACACTGCTAAATAGATGATTGATAATATAGTTAATAGATGATACTGCTAAGCAGATCGATGGTCAGAGTTGTGGGATTGTTCAGCTTTAGTGATCTTCCCTCCGAACTCATTTTTCTAAAACACACAAAATGGGGTTTACGGAATTATCTGGGTTTTATAAATTGATACTAAAGTTGCTGTTGCATTTGGATGCTATGATTGAACATTTCAACTTGTGAATGTTGCCTGCTCTTGTCATTTAATAATGAATACCTGAATAAAGAATTGTTACACTGCTAAATAGATGACACCGCTGAACAGATCGATAGTCGGAGTTGTGGGATTGTTCTGGATCTTCCCTCCGAGCTCATTTTTTTACAACACACAAAATGTTGTTTACCGAATAATCTGGGTTTTATAAATTGTGATACTAAAGTTGCTGTTGCATTTGAATGCTATGATTGAAATTTTCAACTTGTGAATGTTGCCTGCTCTTGTCATTTAATAATGAATGCCTGATTAAAGAATTGTTACACTGCTAAATAGATGCGTTTTCTTTCTGAGCAGTACAACTTCCATTAATCAAACCTGTATTATTGGAAATGTCGTTTCACCAAGCCGGCTTGCTGATATTTTATTTATTTTGTTCTATTATTTATTTGGTAAGCTAACAATATCATACAAATGTCCAGACGCAACCGTTCCTACTGCAGCACTGAACTATCCTTGCTTTTCTATGACTTGTGTTTTTCTCAAACCCACCAGTAAGTGTTAGAACTAAATAATTGTACCTATAAAAATGCCATAGAAATTGAAAGTGGTCTTATATGAAAGTAAAATACTGCTGTATTAATGAGTTATTTTTTAACTACGCGTTAATGTTTAAAGTTAAAGAACCAAAAATGCAGTTGACGAAAGATTAAAGTTTACTATATTGTGTCACATTAAAGTTGCAATGCATTTTCTGATTTTAGTGCGACATTTTGTCTTTTTCCGAAGTGAAAATGTTAAAAAACGGAATCAAATTTTCTGCTGGCTCTTGGCAGCCATTTTTTAATACTTTTTGTTTTGACTTTTCCATTTACCGAAGGAGGTCCGATACCGATCACTTTTTGTCAATTGAATTTCTTCTCTGTTTGAAGTTTAAGAAGAGTAAAATGAAGAGTTCTTTAATTATCTTCATTGAACAGTTTTTGCTTTTAGTATCCATCAGTAATCTCTTTTGAAATGTGTTAATAAAAGTCAAGTATAGTGTTTGCCTGGACGGAAGTATGGGTTCGGGAGGCGGGTCACATCAAAAGAAAATTGAGCATGAATGATATACGTGATCATTTAGCGGTCAGAAAAGGCAGTGAGGCATGTCTGAGAGTATAATGTGTTTCTAATAAGTTGAGTTCTAACCTTGTGACCATGGTAATGTTTGCTTCGTTTAGGGGCAACACGGACGGAAGTGTAACACTGGGTGATCAAAAAAAAAAAAAACCCTCAAAATGCGTCTACCATTCTTGTTGATATTTATGAAAAATGACCCTACTTATAGACTGGTTTTATAGGTTTTTTTTAATTTAATTGAATCATTTATTTTAGAAACTAAATTTTTAATTTTTAGAAAACATTTATATCATACCTTTAAATTATTCTGTCCAGATTACCACATTTTTTACAGAAAGAAGTATATCTAAATATGTATACCTTTCAGTTTAAAATATTGTAATCCTCACCATTTTTTTTTATAAAAGGGGGTTAAAATGCTTTTGCGAAATCTTAGATCTTGTTGCTTGACTGGATCTTTGAAATAAACGGTTCAGTTCACGTCTGCGCTTTTTTTTCTTCCTTTTTATTTAATGGCAACGCTAAAAGAGAAAGTAAAAATAGAGTTCTTTGATGGAGTTAGAATATTTTGATGAAGTGTGGATGTCGTTTTGCTCGTTCCTTGTTGGCGGAAATTATAATTTATTTCATATGAGTATGAAATTTAAACGACTTCTTTTATAAAAACCGATGAATTTGATTTATTTACTAAAGAAAAGAAGGATTGTTTTTTTCAAAGTCCCAGAGAAGTAAAACAGAAGAAATAAACTGTCAGGAAAAAAATGTTTTTAATTACTTAAAAATACGGTATGTGTAAAGCTATTTTATTTTCTGATCTGAAATTGGATGCGCTTAAAGAGAGAGTATTTTAGTCGGTTATAATGCGCCAAATTGAATTTCCGTAGTGAGTAGTAAAAAGGATGCCTTATTCCGCCTCCGAAGAAAGGAAGTACCACTGAAAGGCCGTATTTTTAGAGAACTTGAAAACGCCGACTTAAGTACCTGCTATCGGTTCATTCGACTTGCCTTTTTTTATCTATATTTATCATCTTTTTATTTTCGGATTGTTTTATTTTATGATCACTTGAGTGCTAGAATTTGGCAGCCGTCCCAGAGTCACTCGAAACAAGTGGTATGATAGGGAACGATGCTTGAGAGAGGATTAAATAATTGCCGGGATTTTTCTGGGAACACTCGACATTTTTCTCCGTTGTTGACTGTTCTGAGTTTGATGAGACTTTTTTTTCTTTTTTGTTTGTTAATGTTTGCGCTGCGGGTCATTTGTTTCCATTCCAGTATTTGATCTCGTCTCGGCGAGGAAGGATGATGGGTTGTTATATCGGGCCGCTTAATTATCTCAACAAGAGAAAGTCATATGCTCGCTTACCGAGAAGCACTAAATTGTTTGGTAGTGTATTCTGATGCAGCAGCAACCCCGAGTTCAGCTTGAGAGTGGCTAGTGACATCCGTCATCAAGATCTGTTTTAGTTTGAACTTCAGCATTCTGTGTTAAGAAAAGTCTTACATTTCATGGAGAGACAATTGATTTTCTTTCGAATGTCATATTTTCCTTTTTGTAGTCCGGAGTTTGCACAATTAGTAAACTACGTGACTGATTTCAAATGGATAATTTCCAAGAGAAAGTCTTTTTGACTCATACGCTCGCTTTCCAAGAAGCACCAAATTGTTTGCAAGTGTATTCAGATGCAACAGCAACCTCGATTTCAGGTTGAGAGTGACTGGTGACATCGATCTCTGTTTTTGTTTACCTTCAGTGTTCTATGAATTTCATAGGAAGAATATTGATTTTCTCTTGAATGTCATATTTTTACTTCGATAGACCGGAGTTAGAATAAATTCTACACAATTAGTAAACTTCCGTGCGTGATTTCAGATGGATGATTTCCAAGATCAAGTTATTCCCACTTACATGCTCTCTCAGGGTCGGACTGGGAAGAAAATTCGGCGCGGGCATCCTGAGATAACCGGCGCCTCAACAGTTGATTCAATATTTAATTTGTGTAATTAATTATTAAAAGAATTATTATTACATAATTGATTAATTAGTACTATTATTAATTAATTATTAATATATCAATTAATTATGAATATAATTAATTCCTCCTTAATGTAATTATTAATTATGAATATAATTAATTCCTCCTTAATGTAATTATTAATTATGAATATAATTTTTAAAAAGAAAATATAAATTAATGTAATTATTAAAAACCATAATTTATACTAAACTGAACGGCTAATATGCGTGTCTGATCAATTAAGTACTAAAAATAAATACTCAGATACTTATTTAAATATTAAGCTAATATTTATTAAAATCAAAATAACATTTTGTTAAATGAAACAAATATTTACATTTATTTATTTTAATAATTCATAAATATTAATTCATTTTTAAAATGAATTAATATTTAAATTAATTCATTTTCGCTTTCCTTGAATAATCAAATTGAACAAGGACTTCGAAGGTATTTCTTCTAAATTTTATTAAATTAAACAGTGTTTTATTTACTAATACAATTCGCGTTAAATTTTTAGTACTCTACTAAGTGTCAAATTCGGACATTTTGCTAATAAGCGTTTGAAATTTCTGTGTATGAATGCGTGTATGTGTTAGAGTGCATCGAGAAAAAAAATGTTTCTGATAGATAAACAGTTGCCTCTACAGACACACGTATACCAGAAAATACTTTATTCAAATCCAAAAATACTTTGGCCCCCTTCAAGAGTAAGGTCTTAAATTAAAAATTTTCTGTGAAATGATTATTTTTCAATCTCCTCTCCCTTTAATTCTTTACAATGATTTTTTTTTCATGTTTGCCGATCTCGACAATGAAGTTGAATATCAATGTTCAAAAACAATGTTTGCTTTTATGCCCCCCTCCCCTCTGAAACCTCTATTTGAACGCATATTTCCAATCCTAAAATAATATTTTATGTGCAGCTCATGAAAAAAAAAATCCACTTTAACTAAGCTAACATTGTATTGTTCACGAAACTTCAAAAGTTCGTTGTTGATAGTAAACATATTGTAGAAATTAGGGGTAATAACAGTTTAAATTCTTAATAGATTTTTACTTTCATAGCGCAAAATAATAATGTTAAATAATTGAAACTGGATAAGAGCTCAAAATAATACAAAGAACGATAAATGTAAAGGAAAAACAGTAAAAACATATTAGAAAAACAAGTATCACATCAAGTTTGTTTTCGGAGCACATGGGGGGAGGGGGAGGGGAGGCGAAGTTAGTAATTTTCAGAAGGGGGTCCGAGGAGGTCTTGACTAGGGAACCTTTGCATAATCCTTATGTTTTAATACTCCTAGTGTTACACAAAATCGTTGGCTTACCGTTTCATTTTTTGATTAATTTCACTATTTTTTGTTTTTTACTGGTAGTACCAGAAAAGAAAACATTTCTAACTTCTTTATGGCAAGTAATATGAAGCATTATTTGGAATATGAAAAAGCATATTCAATAATTAAGTTGATGTTTGTAATAAAACCAACTGCTATCAAATATTAAATCACAGAATAATTTAACAGCAATTAGGTGCTATTTACACTATATCTTAGTATTGTAATAGATTTCTAAATATTCCTCATATAAAAATTTTGACCTCATATTGAATTTGTTAAAGTCATGCACATGCATTTTTCGTTACTTATAATTCAGTGTTTATATTTTATATAAAATTATGTAATACAATTAATTTTAGAACTGTAAATGAAAAACAAGCTTTTTCTTTTAATAACAAATGAAATCGAAGCTAATTATATCTTTCATCAAAAGTGAATGTGTGCGGATGGGCCCTTTCCTCGTATTTTGCTTGATAAAAAATAAATAAAAATTCAGTTTCAATTTACTTTTTGTTGATTCTCAGAATGTTTCATATTAATAATCTTGATCATTGAACAGTTTCTGATTCCATGGGTTCAATACACAATCGTATTAATTAAACATAATTTTCTTATATGTTTTACTATCTTTGATAAGTCTGTATAGCTTAAATAACAATATTTTATGTAATTATAACTTTAAAATGCAAATTTGCAACATAAATTATCATAGGCCGAAGTTCGCTCCATCTCTGCGGTTGATATAATGCTCTCTTACCCTCTAAAAATATCTCCCTTATTACATGGATTCAGAGGTCATTTTACAAAAGAATTAGCAGTAATAGTGTTGGAAGCATTTTTCATGCCACGCAGAGTAGGTAATTAATTTTTTCGCGAGGAAAAATTTAATTAAAAAAAATTTCTATTTTTTTAGTACTACGCGGGAGACTTTACTATAGCATTGCAGCAAAAATTATATTTAACAATAATATTCAACTTCTTTCTTTACCTCAGTCAACTTGGGAAAAGAAAAAAAAATCTTACTTTAATATTTAGAAAGAATGAATTTTTTGTAGAAAACTTTTAACTTCAGACCTCATTTGGAAAACAAAAATATTTTTTTAATTAAATAACGCAGACACACAAAGGTACTTTCGATACACCCTGAGTTGAAAACATAACTAGAAACATATATTTTTTTGCGAAGCGTTAGTGACCGAAACATTTTTACAACACTAACAAGAAAATTCGGTTATTAACAAATCTTAACATAGCATTCTGTCAACAAAATAAAGAATTATAACAAATAATTTCAGTAAATTAATAAAAATATATATATCATTCATTCTACTTACATTTCGGAATATTCTCAAAAAGTTAATCGAGTACTCTATTTATGCAATGAAAATAATTTTAAATGCACTTTTAAGACATAAGCTAATAAACTTGGGACATAGTCCTCGTCACGAAAGAGCTAAAATGAAACAATATTTTGCATGGACACTTGAAATAAACACGCGCCGGCGTGCGGCGTCCGGTTGTCCCAAGGTTGTGCAGCGTCCAATTATATTTTTATCCAGTAACCCCCCAAGCGCTCTCATCCTTTCCTTAGTTTTCTTTGTCCACCTAAAACGGTCGGAAGAAAGAATTGGTGTCCGAGATGGCAGATGAGCAATAAAACTGTCTTGGTAATGACAGTGGCGACATAGAAAGCGGTGGAAAGCGGTCAAGGAAAAATGGTGCATTCTGAGAAAAAAGCCCTTTTGGAAACTGGGCAAAGATGTTCCCACTTGAGTCGAGTACTGTACAGTAGAACATCGTTATCAGTCGTTAAGCGGGACAAATTGCTTTGCTGTCCTGTTGATGAACAAAAACAGATGTGACACAATTGCTTATAGCGATCTACGTTGTAATGTGAGTGGTGTGAAAGGACTCCATGCCTTTTTCCTATGATGATGGTCATCAAGATAAGTGGCTAAGACCTCCTATAGTGTGTGATTAGGAAATGAGATTTCTGGGTGGTCTAACTTTTTCAAATTTCCAATATTTTTTATCCCAAGCCAAAAGATCCTTCATTTTTCAACCCACAAAATCTAATGTAGTTTTTTTTTTTTTTTTTAAGGGAAAAAAAAGAAAAAGAAAAAATCGCAGTAATAAAATAAAACAAAATCAAACATACCATCTCAAAAGATGCGTCAGCGACGAGATTAAAGTCATATAATGTAAGTTACTTGAACCGAAATTAATAAAATCGAACAAATATCCACTAAATCGTAGGGCTACTACGGATATATAAAGTGATGATCGAGTGAAAAATGATTTTTTACTCAGTGGCTTAATTGATTTTACCAAGATAATAGCAAAAAACTCTATAATTTTGGACTTTTTCCATATTATTTCATAAAAATGAATGAAGAACAACCGTGGACGTTTTGGTTTTGGACCTTCCATCCGACATTCCTTGGTAGAATTCCACAGAAAACCAACACAGTTTTGTGTCACGCTTATGCTATTCTACTATAAAATATAAATTATTCACTAATGTATATGCTAGAAATGTATAGCGTACTTAGGTGCGCCCACTTCACCCCGACAAGATTTGTAAGTTCGCCCCTCACGCCGTCTTAAACTATAAAAATATTTCCCCATGTATTTTATCGTGCTGTTTTTCTGGATTGTGAGCTCTCAAACGTCTTGCACTCCACGGGGGTGCTATGTACGCCACTGCTTGAAATGTAAGGGAAAACACTATTTAAATCGCATTTTGCAAACAAAAACAATTTAAAAATAATAGTACCACTTGCGTAAAATACAGGGCTGCGGAGTCGGAGGAAAAATGGTCGACTCTGACTCCGGGATTTTAAAATTTCTGACTCCAACTCCGACTCCGACTCCTGCTTTTTTTTATTTTATTATTTTTTTTACCCAAATGTTTTCGGGAAAAACCCTAAACAAAGGTTGAAATATTTAGTCCATTTTTAAAAGTTTCATTTCGTTCATGGTCGTAGCCAGGACTTACTTTAGGGGGGGGGGTAGCAAGTTGGGGTATTCCAGTTTGAGGTCATGGGAGGTCATTGTGACCTCTCAAAAAATCAATTTTCTCAAGAATTCTCGAAGGTAATTTCACCACATTTACCTCAATTCTCGGAGGTCACTGTGACCTCCCAACAAGTTCATTTTCTCTAGAGCAAACGACAAGTGCCGGTCTTGTCATTTGACTCCGTACAAAACTAATCCTTTTCTTGTTAAATGGCCAGACTTTATTTTGACACATTGCACTTTTGCTGCAAATATTTTTTATTCACTTGCATAAGCCCAAACATAGCAATTCGTTTCACAAAGCAGACCCGACATTTTGAAGTCCTTTTTAATGATCCTAGATGATTAGGATTTGGACATTGGAAGCTGAAAATTTGTATCTGTTAGTTTCAAAGATACGTTTTCACCTCCATAAAATTTCATCCAAATCGGAGGTGGTCGGAGTCGGAGTCGACATGTTTTTCAGCGACTCCGACTCCGACTCCTTTGGTCCAAAATCAGTCCGACTCCGACTCCGCAGCGGTAAAATATAGGAACGAAGTCAAATTAAGCGAAAGCCTGCCGTTAACAAAAATTGATGTGATTGAGGAAGCGAAAAATATGTTTTGCTTACTGAAAGCCCCGGGGCGGGGGGGGGGGGAGATTGAAAAACGTATCATATTTGAAAAAAAAAAATTAGCTGTGCTTGCAAATGTTCTTTCACCAACTTACTTTTTTGGTAAAATTATTTCTGACTGTTTAAGTGTTAAGGGTCTATGTAGTTTGAAGAAGTATTGGCATTTTAAGTACGGAGAGCGCAGGCGCCTTCGGTGAGAAGGGAGCAACTTCGGCGCCCCCTTGAAGTTTTGGAAGCGCTCCCTCAAGGGCGCCGAAGCTTGAAGCATTATTGGCGTTTTAAGCGCAGAGATGGTATAGGTGCCTTTGGTCAAAGAGAAGGGGGCGCCAAAGCTTGTAGCAGTATTGGCATTTTAAGTACGTAGAGCGCCTAGGAGTCTTCGGTCGGTGAGAAGGGGGCGACTTTGGTACGCGCAACCTTGCAGCTTTGGAAGCGCCCCTCAGGGGCGCCTACGCTTGAAGCATTATTGGCGTTTTAAGCGCAGAGAGCGCATAGGTGCCTTCGGTAAGTGAGAATGTGGCGCCGAAGCTTGTTGCAGTATTGGCGTTTTAAGTGCGGAGAGCGCCTAGGAGTCTTCGGTCGGTGAGAAGGGGCGCCTTCGGTGCGCGCCCTTGCAGCTTTGGAAGCGCCCCCTCAGGGGCGCCGAAGCTTGAAGCATTGTTGACGTTTTTAGTACGGAGAGCGCCTAAAAGTCTTCGGTCGGTGAGAAGGGGGTGCCTTCGGTGCACGCCCCTTGTAGATTTGGAAGCGCCTCTCAGGGGCGCCGAAGCTTGAAGCTGTATTGGCGGTTAAAGTACGGAGAGCGCATAGGTGCCTTAGGTCAGTGTGAAGGGGGTGCCGAAGCTTAAACGGCTTGAAGCAGTATTCGGGTATTAAGTACGGAGAGCACCTAGGCGCCTTCGGCGCCCCCTTGAAGCTTTGGAAGCGCCCCCTCATTTGTTTAGAGAGTGGCAATTGCCCCCACTACCCCAGTTGAATCCGTGCCTGGTATGAATAATATTCGAAGTAATTCAAGGCGACAAAAAACTAGATTTTTCAGCGAACAAAAATTAATGCAGAAAAAGTTTGCCATAAAAAAAAAAAAAAAAAAAAAAAAAAAACGTCTGTCGACCGGCGCTTTTCAGAGCGGCGCACCGGGCATTTGCCCAAATGCCCACATGGCCAGTCCGACCCTGTGCTCTCTAACCGAAAAACAGCAAATTGTTTGCAAGTGTATTCAGTTGCAACAGCAACCGCCAGCTAAGTTTGAGGTGACTAGTGACATCGATCTCTCTTTTAGGGAACCTTCAGATTTTTAAGCATTTCATGGAAAGATGATAGACTTTCACTCGAAAGTCATTTTTTTCCTTCAGTAGACCGACATTTGAATTATATCTATACAATTAGTAAACTTCCAAGCGTGGCAAATTTCAGATGGATGACTTCCCATTTTAGTGCTTTTTGAATTTCAATGTATCGCACCTGCAAGGAATGGCAACGTGATAAACAGCAGTATTACGGTGAGAAATGTCATGACACACAAATTCAGTGACTTATGTAGTGCCGTGCCGGATGTACTTTTCGGAAACCTTTTCTCGTGACATCATAAAAAGGGTCCATGGGATATATTTCTTGGAAGATGGAAGTTCATGACCATCAAAAGCTAAAATCGTGATTGCATTGCGGTTGGAATATGCAATGTTTTACTTAGGTAACTGAGTACAAAGTGAACTGGAGTTCGAGATAGAGGCAAGAAAATGAGTGTTTGAAATGTTTTTTGTGGCTGTGTTCTTTTGAAATGTTTGTTTTTTAAATAATTTTCAGCTAAATCTTTAAGGTTTTTAGAAATTTTGTTTGTTACTTTTTTCGCAAATTGAAACAAAGAATGTATTGTCGTTTCCATAAT
>JAXGGA010004519.1:0-87432 GCA_038373865.1 Uloborus plumipes | reverse complement strand
TTTGTTATTTACCCTTGAAATTTAACTTCAGTAGTTCGACCAGAATGACATGTCTATAGATTAAGAATAATCAAGAATATTTGATTTCAGATATTTTTAAGAGCCAAAATCACCCGGGTCAAACACGTGCATTTTTTGAGGTTCCAACTTCGAGTGACAATAATAATAGTAATAAACTATTAAATTTTTTCAAATATTTTTTTTTAATATGTAAATAAAAACACTCTTAATATTCTAGATAATTCATTTTTCTTTTCCTATAAAAACCACCCTCCAAATAATTCATAAAAGTAGGCATAAGTTACCGAACTACTACCTTAAATAAAGTGTGCCAAACGTCGATATGTCGCACTAAATATTCAAACATTAATGAGTAGTTCAATCATTTTCTACAAGCAAAAACGAACTGCAGTACACTAGAAAAGGTTACAATATCATAGTCAAAGTTTAAGAAAAATTTTTATTTCATATAACTTAACCTTTAGAGGAAACATATTTTCGGACTGAGATGAGTTATATCTTTAAAAACATAGTTACAATGTTTCCGGGGATATTTTAACGTAGAAAACTAAAATGTTACATTATTTTACTTCATCCGCTTTTTGACTTCGTTATTTCATTCACCTTTTTTCTTTCATGCCAGGGAAAATAAGTAACTTCTGAGTTTCGTAACGTTTAGCTCTATCTCATTTTCTCTCAGAAATATGGATGAAGCGGAAGAAATGTGCAATTAATAGGATGGATTCAAAATGTAATTACACAACCTTGCGAAGTATAACTTTTGAAAAAATACAAAAGCAACTTACGCTGATTCTTATGTTATTTGGTTTCATGATTTAAAAAAAACCTCTATGTTTTCCATCACGTCAAAATTTTTCGTAAAATTTTTCAGCAATAAATAATTTTTATTGGTCTAAACGTAAGATAAAAGATCAAAGTGTCAAATTTTTATTTATCCGCGGAGCAAAAAAAATAGCTCAATTTCAGGTAGTTATTTTGTACCTTAAAAAAAGATGGAACATTTTCATCTTAAAAGAAAATATGGGATAAAGTGAGAAATGAAATATTTTTGCAACGAAATATTTTCCATTTGATTAATAACAGTATTTTTTTATAAAATGAACGTGTAAATAAATGAATAGATGAATAATTAATGAAAAAAATAGAAGAATTAATAAGTAAATTAATAAAGGAATTGGAAAATAAATGAGGCAAAAACAAATGAGTGAATAAACTAGAGAATGAATAAGAAAAATAAATAAATCACTAAATAAATAAATTAATGAGCAAAAGAATGCAAATGAATCAATAAATAAAGAAATACGAATGACATTTATTAAATAAATGAATAAGTAAAGAAGATGAACTATTCTACTTTGTCCATCAACTTTATTCCACGTGCACTTGAAAAATTGCATTTAACAGTTCAAATCAAAACATGCTTAATATGAACTAAATAAGTACTGCCCCAATCTAAATAAGTACTGCCCCTAAAACAATTTTATCCTTTTATAGTAACAATTGGAATATTTTTTAAAAACTACGAATATTACGAAATGTGTATCAAATTTTGAAAATGACTTGTATTATTTTTTTCGTTGTTCTTTAGAGCTTTTTATTTTTTGACAGTATTCAACCATATATTTAGGAAATAAATTTAAATATTACTAGAAATTAGGCGCCGTGATGAAATATTTTACCACTTCACTTTGTCCCACATACCCTGTATTTGCAGTAGTATATTTATAATTTAAACAGATACAGTGTCTAAAAAAGCATATTTTACTATCTTGAGAATAAAAAGAATATTTTTTTTCCTCCATTTCTTTTCTTTTTAATTGCTTGTATATTAAACGTTTGAAAGGCATTTTTTTGGATTCTATACACAGGTAGGAATATAGATGAAAAGAAAGTCAACTACACAATTTGATCGAAAATCAATATATTAAAAAAACATTAATTGACATCTCTGTAGTCCATTAGTAGATGATAGATGGTTAACAAAACGAATTAGCCTCAAAGAATACGAAATCAGACATTTTATTGCAACACTCTTATCTTCAGCAACGCTCGTGATCAAGAGAAATGAAAAATATTTTAAAATATAATACTGTACAGTTTCAAATTATTAAAAGTGCATAAATATACGTATGTTTTCAATAAAAAGTTCACTTTGTCTTAAGACTCATTATGTTTAGTTCTTACATTTGGAATGTACGTTTTTTTTTTATTGGTTAAACTAAACAAGCTTCAATTTATATTATCAAGAGTTTTAGCATATGGAATCTTTCTTTATATTGATCACATTAAGCGTAAGATTTCGCCAGTTTTAAAGAAAATCCTTTCCACAGAAAAAAACACAACAACGATCGTTAAAAATGACGCTTGTTAAATATCATTCCCTAGCTAACCTACCTTGGACAAATATCGCATCCTTGCTGCATGAACGCTCCTAATGAAAACCAGAGGCTGTTGTACAAGGAAAAGTCATTGGAAACTGAAGGACCAATGAATGAGTCTTCATATCGCCATTCGTGTGGGGAGAAGCGACTCACCAAAAACAGGACAACAGAGACTCCCACGTAAGCGAAGATGATGCACATCCAGATTTCTTTGGACAGAGGATTCATGAAGGAAAATACTCCCGGTTTCTTTTTCATGGGCTTCTTTATCATGATGCTGATCCCCAGGGACATGAAGGGCTTTGTGAAATCTATGACACGCTCTCTTGCTGACGTTATCGTGAGAGGTGCTATAGCCATATCGGCATCCTGCAAGAAAGAATAATAAGTGATATAGATCGAAAGTCAATCGACTTTCAATTATGTAAAATATCCAATTATTTAATCCATTAACGCCTGACATTTTTTTGCAAAGATATTTTGTATACTAGTTACAAATAGTGTTTGATTGACAGGAAAAATAATTTTAAAAAATATTATGTGAAAAATAATATTTTTATTAAAAAAAAAAATCGTCATTAAAAGGAAAGCTAGGCACTAGAGGGTACATACTTTTTAATACTAACATTTTTTCTACCTACAATATAATATTTAAAAAGACATTTTATAAGAAGAAATAAAAGCAGCAATTGCCGGCCACCTTGTCTAGTGATCAGAGCAGTCTGACACGGATGGTGTGGCCCCGGGTTCGAGTCCTGGGTGGTGCATGGATGTGTTTTCTCTCTCCTGTCCTTGTCCTTTCTTTGTGTGAATGTGTTGTTGTGTGAAAGGTTGCCTACCCTATAAACGGGTACCTATGGCATACGTGTACTGTGAAAGTCGGACTTCACACCAAATAACGGTACAGTTAGAAAAGTGAAGCAGCGCACCCCAAAATGTCAGCCTGGCTGGCACACGACAAAAAAAAGCAGCAATTAACATAAATTGGGAAGCTGGGAATAATTTTAAAACTTAGCTTTTTGTTCTTGAGATTGACAACGATGTAATTCTTGATAAAGGTCATAATAAAACGGCTACAGAACACACTTTACAATGGTTATGTGCTGCAATCTGTTAATAATGAAATGAAAGAATACCAAAATAATAATTGAACACTATTATTTGGTTTAAATGCTCATTTTTGGAAAATCCAGACACACTTTTTGGATCGCCCCTATAAAAGGACGCTAGACATTAATGAGTTAATCTGATAATAAAAATATGTAAAATTCAAAGTCAAACCCTTTGAACTGAGCTCTGAGTTAAATAAGATCATAGAATGAAAGTACAAAGTAAAGCATTTGAAAATAAGTAAAATAAAAGAAAGAAAGTGTCTCGGGTTATGGAAGAAGACTAATTCAGTACATACAACATGTGTCACAAAAAAACAATTTAAGTGATTGAGTAAGAGTAAATAAACCATTAGTAGTATAATGATGGTTTATTTACTTTTTCTGGTTCACTTAAAAGTTTGATGATTTTTCCAACACCAAAGCAGAGGCTTGGCTTGATAGGCTCGAAGCAGCTCTTTGTGTAGTTTTCAACCTTTTTAAAATACCTTTATTTAAACTTTATTCATATTTTCTTACTTTACTCATGATGAAAATGTCCTGTTTTTGTATTTTGGTCAAATAGTTAAGTCGAATACTTCGTAAAAGAGTATAAAAGAAACATTTTTTTATAGAAGTATGTATGCCAGACATTTTCTCCTAATAGATTCTTTAATAATTCTAAGCCAAAATTCTGATGTAGCACTTTGTCAATTTTTCACAACCCCAAAAGACTCATTTACTTCCATCTTCAAAGATACTATCCATGTAATTAATTATCTAAAGCCAATTCAGAACTTACTACTCTCGTGAATCACACACAAATATGAATTTGTCCTCTAGCTTGAATGGCTCTGAATTAACTAATACAGTTTAGGCCCATTCCACAAACGGCAATGATTAATGAGCTGTGTTGGACACATTGAGCTTCTGAAGATTTATGCAAATTCGTGGTAAAGAGAAATCATCCTTCCTTCCCTAGTCTTTAGCATAATTGTATATTTATGTAACTGTTTACTCAACAGCATTTCAATCTGTATGAGAAACTTAGTTACTTTTATTAAAATACGATAGTAAAGGTACAAACGCAGTTTTGTACTTATTTTTGCTGAGAGTTTGATTTTTCAGATTTTGATGAACAAAAAAAAAAAAAAAAAAACTTAATGAGAAAGATGATTTTTTAAAAATTATTCTAAACAAGTTCGTATAAATGTTTAGAAACAAAACTTTTTCACGAAAAGTTAAGACTATTTTCTTTTAATATATGCATTGCTGGTGACAGTTAACTTTACAACTAATCGTGGTGATTTTGGGTTACAACGTAAAGAATTTGTATCTCCTGATTAACGCTTTCTCCTTACTCCTTTAAATTTGCGATGATATCTTTGAAGTATTCTAACCCAAGTAGCACACTTCGTTTTATAAAGGTTGTAAAATAGTTATTAACGTTGTGACAACGGATTAAAAACGTTTATAAAACGTTTAAACTTTTTTTGTGCTACCTGGGAAGTGGACAGGAAGGATATATAATTTGATGGATATCATTCTGCCTGGTTTTGCTGTAATTTTAATGTATCAAACATTTAAATGTAGTTCTCAGCTTTATTATTTTCAAGAAAGCACTATCTTAACAAAACTAATCCATGCCTCAATTTCCTTTTTCTTGGGATTATCTTCATACTCAATGATTTTGCTTGCTTGACGAAAACACCAGCTTTAAGAAGCAGCTGTTCCAAAAGCTCCAGGAAGTTTTGAGAGTATATACTGAGGGTGCTTAAACGCTGCAGATTCTTGAACAACGTTGTCACAAAATACTTTTTGAGTCTCAATTTGAGCTATAACTGTGGAAATAGTACCTTTCAAGGGCATTCGGGTTGCTTCCATTTTCCGTTTGCTTATTCATTGGAAACTCGGAACGTTTCTGCCAATATGATTTTCTTCATTACATTTTATTGCTTCATTCGTCCCCCAAACAAAAATATATATATTTAAAAGGATTTTTTGACAATTATTTTACTATGGAGAACATTTTACTACGTACAGTAGTAACAAAAAATGGAAAAGCATAAACTTTGGTTGTACCGTTGCTACGGCTACGAAAGTTTTGAGAAAAATTCCGCCGCTTTTCTGCATACGCGCACTGCTTAACCAAATTGAAAAGAAATACTTCAAAGCTAAACGAAGTTTTTTGAGCATTTGCTACGTAGTGTTATTTCTTGAAAACCAAGTCCTGGATTGAGCTTTTTTTGTTTTATTTATTCATTTATTGAACAATACATGTAAATTTATTAGTTTGTTACGAACACCTGAAACATGTTTTCTTTAAATTAAGATAGCCTTAAAAACCCTCCAAAAATGTTTTCTTACACTCAAATTCAGTGATAAAAAGTATAATTAACCCAGCTAAAAAATATCTTCAAAAATTTTGCAAAAAAAAAATTTTTTTTACAGATTCTGTAAAAATTTTGCAAATATTACGAAGACATCAAAATGTCTGCATTTTTTTTTCATTTCATGTCTGTATTGCTTCAAATGTCTGCATTTTTTATGCAAATTTTTCAAAGACATCATATATCTGCATTTTATCTGCATTTCACTCTTTATTCTTTTTTTTAAAAAATAACACATTTTAGTGCTCTTATAATACTTTGCGAAAGTTTCGAATACTTAAAATGTTATTTTATGACATATGCATTTTTTTTGCAAATATTTCAAAGACATCATAAATCTACATTTTATCTTCATTTCACTCTTTATTCTTTTTAAAAAAAATAACACATTTTAGTACTCTTATAATAATTTGCGAAAGTTTCGAATACTTAAAATGTTATTTTATGACATATGCATTTTTTTTTTTTGCAAATATTTCAAAGACATCACAAATCTGCATTTTATCTTCATTTCACTCTTTATTTTTTTTTTTTTTTAAATAACAAATTTTAGTACTCTTATAATAATTTGCGAAAGTTTCGAATACTTAAAATGTTATTTTATGACATATGCATTTTTTTTGCAAATATTTCAAAGACATCACAAATCTGCATTTTATCTTCATTTCACTCTTTATTCTTTTTATAAAAAAAAATAACAAATTTTAGTACTCTTATAAAAATTTGCATTAGTTTGAAAAACAAAACCTAAACAACCTTACAAAAACTAAATTCAATATAAGTACTTATGCATATATTTTCTTTCCTCCTTTTTCTAATCACCCTTTTCTTCTATCTGCAAAAGAAAATGTATAGAGCATTTCGTTTTGTAGCCATTCTACGATAACGATATGAAAAAGAAGCCTCGGCTTTTTCACAGCATTGAGTAAAGTAGGAAGACGAAGGCAAGGGGACTGGTCAGTCAAGTTGAAGATGAGGTGTCTTTTTTCCTGGAATGTTTTGACCATTGTCCACGACTGAAAGCAAGGAGCAGCTGAAACGTGTCTCCCCACCCACATGTCTGTGGGTAAGACAACTGTGAAAATCGCTTCGCATTTTTAAGAGCGCGCCAGTGAGAGAGTACAAAACACTTCAATGGCAAAAGGCACTGATGGCGTTTGACAATCCGAGTTTTGGGAGACTGAAGTTGAGTGAATCAGAAAAAATTTCGAGTTATCGAGAATAAGGAAAAAATTCTTCGAGCGTTAAAGAGAAAAAATTCAGCAATAAAGGTGCAGGAAAAAAATTTATTTTCGAGATGTCGAAAAATTCGAGTTATCGAAGTTCGAGTTATCGCGAGTTGACTAGATTATAATATTTTCCCTGAAGTATTTTTCATGATTTATATGAAAAATACTTCAGAGAAAATATTTAAAACTGATACTTTACTTCTTCTGCAATAATTGGGGCATAAATAAAACTAATGTACATCATTTAAAAGGGGCTGGGGGGGGGGAGAATTGTTTCCATCCTGTTTTTGATAAATTAATGTATTTACATATAATTGGCACGGCTTGACGAATAGGCCGCAAATTTGACTGTAGCTAAAACTAGCTTTTTGTATTTAAAATTTTTTTCAAAGATATTTTCAATCAAAATTCCATCAGCAACAAAACTGGTTCTTAAGGTAAACGTACGAAAAAAAAAATAATTTTTGATTTTCGAAAACGGGTACCTTTCATTTACTTAACAATTATGTAAATTATTTTATTTTCATGACGTCAGAGTCTTAAGCAGAAAGAAAAAGAAAAAAAAGCAGTTTGAAAAAACAAGTGAATAGTGACGCAGCAAAAAATTTTCTCGAGTGGGGGAGGGTGACTTTTTTGCAGATATTCATATACGAATAACAAAATGCTGTGGTTGCATAAATACCGTTTATTATCGCATGTGCTTTGCACTAAACTAATAATTTTTTACGTTTTTAGCTTCATAGTGTGTTTATATCTCGCTTCATCAATGCGTAACTTTTAAACATCTTAAAGCACAATTACAAGCGTAGAAAACGTTAATTGTGTTGTTGAAGAAAGTCCCTGTGGAGACTCCAGTGTTAAGTACTTTAATAAGGCCAAAATTTGCTGCTCTGAAGCGTGGTCGCACGGAAGAAGAAAAGGAGGCCCCGCATTCAACTCCCACTTTATTTCCCTCTGTTACTCTCCTATGTTGTTTATAGAAACAATGGGCCACTAACAGTCCTCTAATGTTATGAATATGGTTAAACTTTATGAGGAATTGATTTATACTGTAAAAAAAAATGCATTAATAATGACTAGGGTCCCCATAATAGGGACGCTTGTCCTAATCATGTTTACGCTAAAAATTCCAAACTTGAACAAAATACGTGCTAAGTGGACCATCAAAGGCATTTATGTTGCATTGTTTTGTTATTTTAACACATTCATAAATAATCGCTTCAAAGTTTACAAGTAGAGGTTTTTTAAATGAAAATACGCCTGCGCAAATGTATTCACTTTCATGGCGGGAAATTTGGAACAACAACCTGTGAGTGGCAACATGCTACACCCAGAGCATGTTTATGTTTTTTCCGTGCCTCGTGTGAAAATGGAAAGTTTCCTTGAAGATAAGTATTCTTTTCGTATTCTTGAAACATAATATTTCTTGATTTTTTTAAAATTGACAGTTTACTACTTAATTTGTTTGTTTTCGATTTTTGGCCGAAATTCGTTGGTGTCTATTTTACAATGTAGCAAAGTAGAAAAGTCTTATGAAGGTGCACGATGACGCTTAAAATAAGTTTTTTTTAAGTGTGAAAGGTGTAACTTCAGGATCAGTTTTCTAAACCTTTGATGTCTTTCTGTTTTGACTTTTCATATTGCTTTAATTAATTATAAACTTTTCGTAGAAAAAGTATTTGTTAAATTTATCTTGTTGGATTTATCCCAAGAAAACTATTTGATCAAATGGAGATCTTTTATATCTATGGGAAAATGTTAGGTTCCAGTAAGTTTTATTCTTCTGATCAGGGTATTTATTAACCATTACCGAACTATATATAGAGATCAGGGAAGAAAGGATCATCAATTATCAGGAAAGAAATTAATTATTAATATGTGCCCAAATATGCATGCAAACTCAAACAAAATTTTCCATTTGCTGTATTATTTTTCTTTCAAAATGATTTTTTTTAATTAACAATTATACTTAACACATAAATTTAGGATAGTGAATGAAAATTCTTTTATTTCGAAGAAAGACAAAATAGATGAGCCTTTGCATTAAATTGGCATCTTATTAAAATAAAAATGTTTAAATTTTTTTTTTAAATACTTGATAATAGGTAATATATGGTGTTCAGATTCTTTAATAAGTGTCGTATTTGTTACAATCATGGGAAAAGTGAAGGATAATGAAAAATTGTTGTTGGCATTATTTAGACATTCCGTTTTTTTTTAAATACTTGATAATAGGTAATATATGGTGTTCAGATTCTTTAATAAGTGTCGTATTTGTTACAATCATGGGAAAAGTGAAGGATAATGAAAAATTGTTGTTGGCATTATTTAGACATTCCGTACGAAATTTAACAAAAATGTAAAGTCTATTCTGTATTAAAATCCAAAGTACTGGAATAAAATGGGAAATTTAACCGCAATCTGCTCTTCCGCTTAAATGTGCTCCTACTAGAATGAAATTTTTATGGAATGACTTAATTGCTTGAGCGTTTTAATTTACTACAAATGTTATTGATTTGTTTCTTGTCAACGCTTTAATTTAAAATATAATTATTTTAAATTTTATGAGAAAGCGAATTTTTAATTTTTAGCCATTCTTGACAATTTTTGCTGGTAGATTTTTAAATTAACTAATAGGTTTTTTGTAGAATTTTAAAAGCTGTTAACATTATTCTAAAGCAGTGGTTCCCAACCTGGGAGCGTTCCCCCCCCCCCTCAAGGGGCGATATGACTTCTAAAAGGGGCGATGAATTCTTGAGTGGCAATAGGGGGGCAATGAATGTTTGAAAGCTAAAATAAATAAATAAAAAGCACACGAATATCTGAATTGAAAACTTAGGATAGGGGTCTGTCCAGGATTTTTCACAGGGTCCCTTTTTTGTGAAAATAATTTTGTGAAAAAGTCAACCAATTTTGTGAAATATAAAACAATTTGAAATTTTTTAGGAAGAGGGGAAGAAGTGTATTACTCATGCAAATAAAAAAATATCCATTTTTTTTCTGTTTTTCCAAAAAATAATTGATTTTTTTACACCCTGGATGATTGCAATTTTGTGAAGGGACCGTTTTTACCGATCGGATTTTTGTGAAGGGTCTTTTTTTATCGATCAGATTTTTCTGAAAGGTCCGTTTTTATCGATCGGATTTTTGTGAAGGGTCCGTTTTTATCGATCGGATTTTTCTGAAGGGTCCGTTTTTATCGATCGGATTTTTGTGAAGGGTCCGTTTTCGAACCCAAATTTTCTCTGGCCAGACCCTTGTTGGAGAAACCAATTTTTAGGGTTCAGACAAGGGTTCACAAATTTAAAAATAATCAAATAAAACAAAACTCATACTTCAATTGAACCTTAAGGAAGTATTTCCATTTTGATTTCCAAGTTTATGCATTTTTAATTCTTAATTATTTCTTTATTTTTGTCTAATTTTAAGTGAGTCTTCTAAATTCTCTTTGATTCCAATTTCAAAAATAAAATAATTTCACAAAAAATATACTTAGGTTTTCGAAAATAGAGTCACTGATCATAATTAAGTAGTTCCCTTCAAATGCTTATCAGTTCGTTATGGAAAAGAAAGAGGAGAGATTGCGAAAGAATAGAGATATTTGCTTTATTACATTGTGCATTATAATGTACGTATATTTATTAGATAATAAATTGCTTTGTTATGTACCTACATTGCACTTCAAATGAAAATTATTTGTATTTTCAAAAATATTCATGTTCATTGCGGCAAATTATGACTTTTTTTCAAGGCGGGGGGTGGGGGCGATAAATTTCAGTCACCCTCTTGAGGGGGCAGATGGGCAAAAAAAGGTTGGGAACCACTGTTCTGAAGAAACCGACAAGTTTTAAATATATATTTCCATTTTTGGAAATAAAACTTGATCAAAATATTATTGCTCTGTTGAATTGAATAATGGTGCTGTACGCAAGTTAAGCAGTGTAATTAGGTACTTATTATGTAGTTTACAGCTCCTTTCTTTTCTAGCCATTAAAGACTAAGTAAGATATTTCTCTGCACAATATTTTTTATTACGGAATTGATTTACTATTCTTTCTTATCATAGGTAAGTAACATTAATTTTTTTAATATTAGTACTTTTGTGATTTCCAAAGTTATAAAATTTTCTGATATCTTTGTCTTTGCCCTAATTGAATTATATCCTATGATTTTTATTTTGCTCAGTGGAAAATATGTGTTTTGAGTTAACGCTTTGATTCACTCTAGCTTTACTTTCAAGAGAAATAGTCAAGATAATTTTATTATATTTATTAACTTCAATTTTATGCACTTTTTTTTGGAAACTGTTTTATTTGATATTGAAATTCTTGATTTTTTTACTCGTGATTGTTCAGGCTCGTAGGATTTCAGGCTTGTTGTAGGATCTAATTGTGTCGCCTGGTTGCAAAACCGGTTATCTCCATAACAGAAATTTTTCAGGGGAGACTTTTTTGTCACACCTAGGGAATTTACAGCACATTAGAGTTTTCTAAACCTCAAAACGCACTGATTTCACCTGTTTTTTTTTTTTTATATTTCGCATTGCCAATAGGTGGGAATGTTAGTAAATGATTTAGTACAAAAAACAGAATTTCTCCGAAAATTGAGGAGTTGGCCAGTTTTGCAACCAGACGACACAATTTATTTATTTTTTAAATCTTTGCACATTGTAACTTCTTTGTCCTGCCGTATTTAAAAAAAAGCATTGAAGCGAAGTTACAAAATAATTCAAAATCACTTAAAAACTGGGAAAACCTGCATTAAAAAAAAAAGATTCTACTCATTATGTGATTTGAAAATATAGTTCAAGTTCATTATACTGTCGGCCCCGCTTAAACAAAGACACTGTTGGTTCCAAGAAATGTTATTAGAAAAAGTTGGGTGAGAAAATTTTCTTTACCTTTCAGAATTGAGAACATTTGTAGTTATATTAAATCAATAAGTATATAAAGAAAATAATGCTTTAATTAGTTCCAAAATTAAAGTTTTTGAAACAATACTGTAAGAAAACAACAACATGGTAAAAAATTAAGTGCATTTATAGTACTCCACTGGTAAGTTACCCTCTGAGTTTGAAAAATGCTTTATTTTTTCGAGTTTTTTGAAAAGGCAAATTTCGCGGATTAGAGTTGGAATACTTTTCAGATACAAAAGTAACTGAACTTAATTCACTACCAATTATTCTTTCCTATCACCTGACAAGCAAAGAAATATTGTCTTTGTCAGAGGTCAACTTACCAGATGAGCGTTATATTATAAGCGGAATGATTAAAAGATTTGTTGAAGTCGAGTTATAAAATCTGTTATAGCACCATTTTTCTCCGCATTATTCTTTAAAACAGTTCATAATAGTGGATTTCTTGCTCGAGACTTTTCTCACTCTATTCCCCGTTCCTAGTCTGCCTGTTTTACATTTAATTTTATCAGGGTTTTTTGTCTGCAATGTTAACTAGGTTAGAAATCATTAAAAATTTTACTGGTCCTTCGGACCAGTGAATATTTATATATTACTGGTCCGCAAGTAGCAGCACTGGTCCGCGTTAAATTTAATGCTAAATAACTAACCTTATTTTTTTTATTGAAAATAAAAATGGTTTCCCATTAAATTGAAATTGTTTCCCAAAAAATTAATGAGTGGACCCCAAGGACCACTCATTAATTTTTTGAGATGGTCCAAAGCAAGTTTTACTGGTCTGGGACCAGTAGGAATTATTTTTTTCACCGGAATTATTTTTTTAACAATGGTTAATATTTCTTTGTTCTTATTTTAATTATCATCTGCGCAATGTTTTCTTTTTCGTTGTGGCAAAGACAAAAGAAATTTAAGGAAATATTGGAAAAGTTTTTGCAATGTGAATGTTGTTTTTCTTGCCTGTATATGGCGGAAAATATTATTTAATATTTTGAGGGGAACAATTGTTTGCTTTTACTTAATTTATTTTTAATCGAAAATTTTCTTAACACAATTATTTTTTAAATCTGACAAACACACTTGATTAGTCGGGGAAAACTATTTGATTAAGCGGGGACCATTAACATTGGGTCTATGGGAAAATATTGGGTTCCGAAATGTTTTACTTGTATAAATGGGGTATTCATTTACCTGTTACCCGATTAAACGAGGTCAATAGTTTATGGTGTAGAAGAAAAAAGTAGTTTACAAATTAACATATTAGTCTCTACATGATTTAAGTTTTTTTTCTTTCCAGGAATTTGGAGTAATGGAACTTGTGATTGAAAAACTGGCTTCCTGCCCTTTTTTAAATTTTGAAGTTTTCCTTTTTTTTAAAAATAATTTCAATCAAGTGTTGATCCTTTAAAATATTTTCAATTATTTATTTAGAAATGTGTTTTTCACTTCAGTGTGTAAAATTTCAATAAAGATATTACTGAGTTGTTTCAAATTTATTGAAAGGTAGGTCTGTTAAGGTAAGGTAGTCAAGAAAAGGTAAGTGTTCAATCTGCAAATTTCGAAATTATTTTTTTCTAAAAGGAATATTTTGAAAAATAATATGCCATGTTTTAGGGGCACCTAAATATTTTCCCTGCTGCAAATGAAATCAGTCGGATACCTGCATTACATTCTAAAGTATTAAAATTTATTATAGTCAACAATGAATTTTTTTTCCAAATAAATACCTGGGTATTGTTTTTTTTTCTTTGGTTGAAAATTTCTTGTTTATTATGAAATGTCATATGTGGTATTATAGATAAAAAGTAACATTGGTGATATCTAAAAATATGGCAAGGTCGTTTCACTATCTGTTTTTTCTCAGATCTTGAACGGGCAGTTTAACAAAAAAGGTGTATACATAGATTAGTTATTCTTAGTACCTCTCATATGAATTTGAATAATGCTAAATCTAAAAATTTGAAAAGTAATTTGTTTAATTGGAATATATTTTGCAAAGATTACAAAAAAAAAAAAAAAAAAAAATGTTGAAAAGATGCAGAATTTTTGGGGATATTTGAAACCCATATTTTGCAGAAATATTCTGCAAAAAAATGCAGAATTTTTGGGGATATTTGGAACGCATATTTTGCAGAAATATTCTGCAAAAAAAATCTTAAGATCTTTTTTGTAAAAAATATGCAGAATTTTTGGGGATATTTGGAACACATATTTTGCAGAAAAATTCTGCAAAAAAAATCTTAAGATCTTTTTTGTAAAAAATATGCAGAATTTTTGGGGATATTTGGAACACATATTTTGCAGAAAAATGCTGCAAAAAAAATCTTAAAGATTTTTTTTGTAAAATCTGCGTTCCAAATATCCCCATTTTTTTTTGCAAATTTTTTGCAGAACTTTTTTAGCTGGGAAAAGAGAAATAAAATAGCAAATATGTGAGGGTAAATTAACTAATCTTGCGTAAATTAACAAAAAAAAAAAAAAAACCGCGTACAATAATATATTGTAATTTAAATTCAAATCTACAAAGACATATTTTATTTCAACAAGGTAATAAAAATTATTTAAATGTGAAAAAACAATTGCTGAGCCAAATTCTGCTCTGCGAAAAGATATGATGTACCTCGTAATGAAGCGTAAACAAATCGAATAAGTAGTAGTGACAAGCAGCAGTACAGTACTGAAAGAACAGCGATAGGAATCCCCTCCACCCCTGGGAGAACATTGAGCCAACATCGTACATTCGAAAATCTGCTGAGTCGAGGCTACAAACGTCAAACTCGTTGACAAACGGGAGGAGTAGATAGGAGCACTCCCCAGGAGTAAGTGTCGTGTGACCCTTACAGATAATTACCCCTGATGAGTCCAGAGATGTGATGGTGAAGTGGCGAAGAAGATAAGACCATTTGCATATCCATTACACGTCTTGTGCTCGCAACTAGTCTCCAGAGGGACGCCTTGGTAAAGTAAGAAAAGCTATTTCTCCAATCTTTCAACTATGTTTGCAATTCTTGCTCCAGTGGATCTTCGAGAACTTGGGATAGTGTTTTCGTATGTTTTGATTTTGCTAAGAGCTTCAGCGCCTTAGTTTGAGCTCATGGTTTTTCAGTCGGTCTCCGGAGGGTTTTAAAGTATTTATGTCATGTGTGCCGATGCTTCGAGTAAGAGGATGAAATGAGATAAATGAAAAAAAAAAAGCATTTTCTTTCTTTTTTTTTTTTTTTTTTTGTAAATAGATTAGAGATGCTAGAGAAATAAAAGTGTTTTAAGTGTTAAATTAAAGTGGGAATCAAATCGACCAGACCACTCTTCAAAATTAAAAAAAAAAAAGTCCGTTGAAGTTGTAACTTTTACCTCTACTTTCGTAGAGAATAGTAAATTTCCTTAATTCAATTTTAATGTTTTTTTGCGAAAAACTTCGGGATAATGACGACATATTTTTCCTAACGAAGGATAAAAAAGTTATTAATTAAGGAACACATTTTCAAGTAACAAGGACTGAAAAATACATGTATTATCAATGCCATTGCTTTAAAAAATGAATTAAATTGTGCAATACTTGTGTATTTGAATTTTGATATTCATCTTTTCATAGTGATACATATGGGCAATTCTCTGTAAACTGGTAATTGGCTGTCCGGACAGAGTATTTTAAAAAATATAAAGTGTAATAAAGTAATTATCGCGCTTAATACAAGTAAATCATTAATAAACAGAATAAATAGAAAGCAGTATTTTAAAGCAGGAATAAACAAAGATTTTTTTGCTAAAACAATACAGTAGCATTAATTAACACATTATTTGAATATTTTAAGTTATACTGTAACAGTTTTAGAAAATTTGGGTAAGTCTGGGGGAGTTGAGAGCATATGCCGATATGTCAATATGTAACAATAAATTAATGCATCTTAAGACAATTATTTGGCTCTGTGGCCCAATTGTATTTTGATCCATAACATTTTTTTTTCTAGAAATTGTCTAAGGGCTAAAAACACAGTCCCGTGGCTGTCCCAATCGTATTGTCTAACACTTCAAGGTAATATTCCAAAAATCCTATCAACACTACATAAATTTGGCAATTAATATTTAAAAGTGGAATAATTCAGCTATATTTTTTTCATGATATAAGGTCTAATTACGTATTTCTAAAACTTAAAATTACCATGTAAATTCTGTCCGGAGATTTTTCAAACAGTCCCCTTTGAGACAAATTCAAAGCTCCAATAGAAAAAATCAGTTACTCTTTCAAATGTTTTATGACATGAAGTTTAAAGCAATCAGTGTGAATTTGCTGAAATTGCTGAAAACGGTGTTGAAACGATACTTGGTTTACTTTGAGAACCACATTTGTGAGGAAAGTATGCATCAGGGTCGTTGCGTGGACATATTAGATATTATGTCCACGATTTGTGCCTAAATTTATAGGTAGTCTCATAACTAATTATGTTCCAATATGTTTGCAGATATTACGCAACAAAGAGCAAAAACACAGACACCTGGCATAGTCCCCTGCCTAGTTATACCAGGCGGGGGACTTAACCCCTGTCATAATTTTTCAGAAAAACACAAGCTTCAATTGACCCTCTTTCAAACTAAAGTAATAGATTCATTATATGAGCAATAGTATTATAATTATACGAACATTTCAAAAAAAGATGCCCGGACAGATTTCGTGTGAAAATTGACGAGTTTACAGAGAATCGCCCATATACTAATTTTATGAATTACATACTGTTTGAAAAACATCCTGTAGGAGAATGCCGGGAGGAGAGTGTAATTTACGTCTAAATACATTATTAAAATATATTTCTGCTTTTTGTAGTTGATGCAGTAGCTTTTGACTTTTGCTTGATTATAATTGCTGCACCATCTGCAGGATTGTTTGTGTTACGTTATTTTGATACTACAAAAGAAATTTCATTTATCAATTACGCGTTTTAGTCCAATTATTCTTAAAACGATAATAATTTAAATATATAATAAGCACAAAGGTATATTTTTCATTGATGCATTTTGGCAAGTTTCTTAGTAATGTGATTATGAATTCATTAAGGAGAATAGAAAAAATAGATTTGATGGGTTAAAATTAAGGAACAAAGAGGAATGATATTTGTTATGTGAATGCATTTCAACGAAATTACTGATTTTTCATTATCATAAAATGTATTTTCTACTACCTAAAGACTTAGAAATGCCACCAACAGAGCAATAATATTTAGAAGAAAAATATTGAAAGCGACTAATAAAAGAGCAATTTAAAAGAACTTTGCTACTGCAATACCATAAATGATACGCTTAGTTTAATATGTGTAATGTCCCGGTTCGCCGTGTGACAAATACAGTCAAATGTAGTAAGGTATCTAGCGTTTGGCTGAATTGAATAGAAACTATTCTCATTGATTAATGGATAGGTGATTGCATTATAATGTAACTTTATCAGGTATGACTAACAAGCTTATGTCTAGCTACGAAGGTAACTAAAACTATATCAAAGTGCGCATATACATTTTAGAAAGGACTTCGTTGCATTGATAAAATAATACATACACTGTTAAATATTCAGGAAGCTTTTATGGTAAATATTATTGTAAAATGTAGCGTTTACAGTATAGAAAATTTTTACAGTAAATTGTACCGACAAAAAAATTGGTCAGCACGTGACTTACTGTGCGATGCAGATCACACCCTATTTCCGCTCTCCTGATATGTCTCATCTGGTACCGTGAATAGTAAAGCAGTGTGTAAAAATTGGGTCCTGGGTTCGATCCTTGTCGTTCGTATTGCGCGCTTTTTAATCCTCGTTCTCTCTTCCGTAAAATTTTACAGTAAAAAATATTTTACGGTAAAAGTTACTATCAACATGGATGCCAGTAACTTTTACCGTAAAATGTCAGGAAAATGTTTAACAGTGTATGAAAATGGTCTATTTTTCGAGCCGTTTTCAAAATTTTGAAGCCTTATGACTTGTACTTAGAAAATGCCAGAGATGACCTCCACCCAGTAACTTATTGATAGTGGTTGAAAATGTAGATACTTTTAAAAATGAAATAGTTAAGAAAATGTTTAAACTCACCAAAGTTGATTTTTCTAAATATTACAGTACATTCACAAAGAAAAATATTTTTTTTATAATAAAACGTGTATTAAAATGGTATTTTTGATTTCTCCAGTAAATATTTAAATCCAAATAAAAGAAGAAAGTTTTTTTTTTTTTTTTTACAAAACATTTTCTTTTCTTTTCTTAAAAGTATTCTTCTTTAAACTAATTAGTGAATATATAAATGCATTAATTCTTACAAAACTAAATAATGAGTAAATAAGTGAATAAACTGGTCAATGAATAAGAAAAATGTGGATAAGTAAGAAAAAAAAAGTTGTATAAGTAAAATGTATACAAGTTTTTTGGCTGAAAAATTAATACAAATTTTAATTTTCAGCCATCTTTTATAAACAATCTCATAAAACATTACATGTAATGCATAGATTTTTTCAATCATGCCTAATAATTGGAAATTAAGTGGAAATTAAAATTTTGGAAAAAATTGGGACGCATGGAACATTTTGAAGTTTTGTTTAAAAAAAAATTAATTTTAAATTTAAAAAAAAATTCATTGTTTTTTTACCATTTTTTAATGCTTTTAGATGTAGTAAATATACAAGCACACAAAGTTTTAGACATATCGATCAATAATTGAAAAAAATAAAAAAAAAACATTTTTCGTGCCCACTGTATCCTTAAAACGTGTTTTAAAGCGTCATTCATGTGATATTATGCTAAAAGATACTCTCAAAGTTCTAGCAGAAAGTATTACATTATATTAAAGATTTTGGAAGTAAAATAAAAATTACATTTTTATACTATAATTATCGTAACTAGTTTTACAGATTCGTGTTTCTAACTTTTATTAAGGTTAATTAAGCAATGTTCATAAATTTTAAGTCTTAAATATTATAAATTTTAAATATTCTTAAAAATATTTAAAATCTAATTAACTGCTATAACACTTTAGTTTTCCTGCCTCTAAGAATAGAAAAATATAATTACTTTAAGATATACTCAAACTGCTTACATGCTATTCTTGCACAACTGTCCGTCACATCTACTAGCTATAAATCATTTTAATCAGTTAAATGCATGTCTGCAACATTTTGATAAGGGAATATCCATTTATTCCTCCAAATGCAGAATAATGAAATTTCGGGAGAGTAAATTGGAATGGGAAAGTGTAATGCACTCAAATGTATGAATGGTTAAGGTAAGGATTTGGAATGGACGAAGATTGATTTTAAGCAACCTTCTTCAAGCTAACGCAGCGTTACCGAATCATAGGTAAAGCTTTTAGACTGCTGAAATTAAGGTATAAAAATATTCGTTAATTTAAAAGGCGCATTATGTATCAGTAGCATCGTTTCTGATTTTTAGTATTATTTTCAAATATATTATCTTTTATTTATCTAACACTTAAAAGTTTTTATTTAACCCATTAATGCCTAGCGTCCCTTTTTAGGGACGGTCCAAAAAGTGAGTCTGAATTTTCCAAAAATGAACATTTCAACCAAATAATTGTGTTCAATTATTGCTTTGGTATTGCTTCAATTCTGTATTAACAGATTTCAGCACCTAACCGCTGTAAAGTGTGATCTGTAGCCATTTGATTATGATCTTTTTCAAAAATTACATCGTTCACAATCTCAAGAACAAAAAGCTAAGTTTTTTAAAGTTATTAACAAGTAAATCTATCTGTGTTTGATATATGTGCTACTTTGATCGATGTTTTGGTTTACCTTTTTTTGCAATTTTGTAAATTTTAAATTTTTTTAGGATTTTATAGCAATTTAACAACGTCCCTAAAAAGGGACGCTAGGCACCATTGGCTGCATTGTTTAACCGTTGCTGGTTTCTTGCTTAGAATCTATAATTTATATCAAAAGAAGTTAGTAAATGTTTTTAGACTGAAAAACAGATAATAATTGTCATTTTTAAAATTTATTTTATTTAAAAAATCTAATTAAATTAAATTAATTAATATATAAACTTGATTATACAACGTTCTTTAATATTTTCTCTCTTTTTCTTTTAATTACAAAAAATACTCAAGGTAAATTTTGAAAGAAAGCTATTTCAAAAATGTAGTTCTTTAAAACACTAATTATTCGTTGTATTTAATTACTTTCCATTATGTATTTAGGTGTCTATTACTGTTTAGTCTGACTGTTGAAGAAGCTCTAAGCTGTTTCAAAAGCTTAGCATTTCACCTTGATGAAGAATTCATGGATTGCATATGTGTCTGTTGTTTGGAAAAGGGGGGGGGGGTTGCAGATTTAATTTCAGAATTCCCTAAGAATGCCAATTTTGATCTCTACTGTGACAATCTATTTACTTCTCTTGCGTTCCTACGTGATTATTTATCGCAGAAAGGTTTTGTGCAAGAATTGGATTAAAAAATGCTCATGAACTAAAGTTACGTTGTTCAAAAAAGAAAAGAGAGGAAGTTTTGAATAACTGTCGATGACTGGTAAAATAATATTACGTTGGTTCGGTGGAATAATAGCAATGTCATAACTTGCATTGAATCTTCATGGATTTCATCCTATTGTAAAGGCTAAGCGATTGTCCAACAGCGAGAAGAAAGTAATTGAAATTGATGAACCAAATATATATGGTTGCTCAGTACAATCGTTGCATAGGGAAAAAGATCCCATGCATCAAATATCGGGAACTACCGGTTTTTGATTCACTCTAAAAAATGGTGGTAGCCGCTCTTCATTTTTATTTTAGAAGCTGCTGTACAGAATGCATTGAGCTTAAGAGTACCGGATTGAGTTAGGTATTATGGGGCTAGTTGTTATATTGCTTTAAATAAGACTCAGATAAGATGTGCCCATTGAAGTAAAAGAGCTTATCGGAATGCAGCAAATGCAATACGTAGGTTTGCAGAACAAATGCTTTGCTGACTTTCATACTCAACAACACCAATATGTCCTTGTTCTCTGAATCTACTTCCCAGTTTATGTTAATTGCTGCTTTTATTTCTTCTTATAAATTGTCATTTTCAATATTACATCGTAGGCAGAAAAAAAATTTTAGTAAAAAAGTATGTACCCTATGGTACCTAGCGTCCCTTTTTAGGGACGATTTTTCTTTCTTAAATAAAAAATTTAATTTTTACACGATAATTTTTTAACTATTTTTCCTGTCCATTATACACTATTTGTAACCAGTATACAAAGTATCGTTGAAAAAAAAATGTCAGGCATTAATGGGTTAAACAAAAAGCAAATATACTAAACTGTGTTTGTATTGTATAAAAAGTGATTACTTTAGTTTATTTTTAAATTATTTTTTCTTATCTATTCTGATTCAAAATAACGAGCTAAGAGAAACTTTTTTTTAATTATCTTCTTTGGTGAGCCTCTGGTAAAATATTGGACACAATGCCACATTTTAAAATAAAAAATCATAAATGGTTGAAAAGTTTCTAAAAAACAAAGCTTAACAAATGGAACTTGATATAACTTATATATTTTTCTCAAAGGTTTTTCAAAGGTTTTCTCATAAGAGATGCATGTTTTGTTTTTGTAAATCAGCTTTAATTTTTTAAAAAGGAACGACTGATATAATTTGCATCCTTTTCTAAATCAGAGAATATGTGTCTGATGCTAGAAAATCGATGTTGGAGTACAGAAATCAGGCTTATTTAGCTTTAGATAATGTGATTTTTGCTACCCAAACTAAAACTGCAACGCTCTCAGTATTTAATATCATCTTTGCCTATTTTAAACCAAAAAAAAAAAAGAAACCTAACTCACTATTCACTGACCCAAAGTTATAATTAGTTTATTATAGATAACATCGAAGATAAAGACTTTTAGAAATAATTATTTTCAAAAAACTGACTAAAGTAACTAAATGAACAGTATAAACGTATTTTATGCTATTTTTGTACAAAAAACACAATGAACGAGATTGAAATAAACCAGCACACAGTATTCCAGAGGGCGAACGAAAACAACTCATATTAACTATAAATGTTTCAAATCATGTTCAAGATACAAAAGCGTTAGCATTTTGCATAAATGCTAACGCTTTATGTGCCGATACCGTTTTAATTTACTAGCCTCTTCAAAAGTAAATTTTTCCTGCTTTGTAATGCTGATGCAAATTTTAAAGGTCATTAAAAGGCAATAATGCGTGAACGTAGCATAAATCATAAAAGAGAGTCATATTTTCTTCAAAAAACATAAAATAATGTGTAAATAATAAGTGTTTTAATACTCAAGCGAGTGACCTAAAATCAAATATTTGCAATGGTTTAATCCATTAAACAGATTTTAAGTGTAGTTACTACATGATTAATAACAAAATCAAAATGTTGACAATTTTTTACCAAAATTGTTTCTCAATTGTTCGATTGACAATAAGGGATCACCCTTATCAATTACCAGGCAAACCAGTCAAATACCTTTCAACGATTGAAAACCAAAACATATTTTTTCTTAAAAACAATGAATAACCTCAAAGCGAAAGTGCATGTCAGCAAACATTGTGGTAAAATTGCTATTATTTGTCAAAAAAAGCTGAGTTCTGTGACAGCGTTAAATTGCAAGGGACGATCCAAAAGTATGTTTAGTCCTTTTTCCACAAAGAGAATATTCGTTTAATACAGATACAATGTCATAACAAAATATGACCTTGGCTTAAAGCTTTCTTGTAAAAAAAAAGCGTATAACTTTAAGTATATCCCCATAAAGTTTGTCAGAGAAAAAGTGTTTGATACTTTAGACATTGCAATAAATAAGGATATAAGGATATTTACACCGTTAAATTTATTTTGAAATGCTGCCTTAAAAATAAAGCGTATTAAAACAAACTACGTAACGAAGCCTCAAATTAATTTTACAGGAGTTTCTCAAAAATATTTCAAACACAGCAACACATTTAAAAGAGGAAGGCAAAAAATATTAAGTTGTTAACTAGTTTTCACTTTATATGTATAGTTAATAAAATATTTATCAGAGATAAATGTGAGTAAAAAAACAAATTAGCTATCTGTCAGTGAAAAAGTGTTTAAATCTACATAACTATTTAAAAATCTCATTATCATCATATTGTAAGAAACTAACTATTAAAAGTAAAGTGCTAAAAGTATTTTTAAAAATTCAAACAAGTTATGAAACGTCTACATAAGCTCATCACAAAAAATGCAAGCTATAGATTTCACAAAAATAAAAAGAAAAACAATTACACGACGTGAAAAAGGTTCACAAGACCCCCAAATGTACTGTAATGTCAGCGCAAAGCTGCTATAAACAAAAACATTACAAAAATATTTATGAAAATCACAAAGTTTAAAAACTTACAAAAAACAATAAAAAATAAACAGGAAGGACGTGAAGCAGGGAATAGTACGCAGGGGAAAACCACAGCCTCTACTTCATAAAGCTCTTTCTATTTTGCAAGAGGGGGGTTTAAAAAACTAGCGACCTTCCCCAAGAGCCCCAAACCTACACTTGGAATACTAAAAACAATAAACATGTTTTAAATTATCTGGAAAATAATAAAATTAATAGCTTTTATTCTTTTACAAGTAATGTCGATCGCCAGTATTAATATTTGAACGAGGCACAATATACAAGCTGTGATAGAACGTTCTTTCACAGCTAACATGTTGTGTGCTGTCCTTTTTTGCCCAAGCTGATTTGCCCTGTCTTTTTTTGCTCCTTACAGCCTTGAAATAGTTATTTGCAGTACTTCCTACCTAATTTGTGCTTTGTTTACGTTGATTTTTAACTTCAATTATATTTTAGCACATAGCTTATTTGATCATTTTTTATTTATCCTTCATAAGTATTTTTTCTTCAATATACAGGGTGTCCACTCCAATCGTGGACCAATAGCTAATTTCTAAACCGTTAGAGATACGCATATAGTTTATTTAGGAAAAAATCTCCAAATTATGAAAGGAATTTTGGGTCTATTTAATGTTTTTCAAAAAATCAAATTTTGAAAAAGTTACGAAATTTAAATTTTTATACAGCCCCCCAGTCCTATCAATCATATTTAGTAAAACATTCTTGACACTGTAACGTTTAAAACTAAAAAAAAATCCCTCCTCTACCACAAAAATTGACGGAGTTATGACACTTTGAAAAATCAAGATTTTGCATTATTTCATGACGTCATCGAGCGATTGCTTAAGGGACCGTATGCGAAATCTTTCAAAATCTTGATTTTTCAAAACGTCATAACTCGGTCAATTTTTGTGGTAGAGGAGTGATTTTTTTTTTTAGTTTTAAACGTTACAGTGTCAAGAATGTTTTACTAAATATGATTGATAGGACTGGGGGGCTGTATAAAAATTTAAATTTCGTAACTCTTTCAAAATTTGATTTTTTGAAAAACATTGAATAGACCCAAAATTCCTTTCATAATTTGGAGATTTTTTCCTAAATAAACTATATGCGTATCTCTAACGGTTTAGAAATTAGCTATTGGTCCACGATTGGAGTGGACACCCTGTATAATTAAATTGGATCGATAAACTTCATCCCACTTTAATATATTAACACCACTCATATATTATGAAGAAAAGAATACGATAGCTGCATTTTATTTGTTTGAATATCTCTCTTACTTTGCACTAATGTTAAATGACACCAGTTGGCGTTCTAGGGTACAAAATTTTCCAGCGTTCTAGTGTTAAAGAGATACTTTTGTCCTGGTTTCATGACTTTTAAACCGTTCTAGAAATTCATAAAAATTTTGGAAGACTCTTATTTATTTTTGTCTTTCAACAACTATATTCACATCGGAGAACAATGTTGCATTCAAGTTAATGGCATCCCTTAGAACTTAAAATAATCTTTTTTTTTATCAAACTTTTAATAACACTATTTTGTAAAAAAAGTTTTACTTATTTTTATTCCAAAGGCGAGATACGTTACTGACCTAATTATTTGCATTTTTTTCATATCTTTTCCCAGCGTTCCTAAAAATATTTACCCACCTGATTTAGAGCTTGTCCTTAATAATGACAATATCAACCAAGCTGATTTAAATGTTTGCCTTTCAAAGAATCTTTTTATCTTTTTGATTCAATACTTTCTTTTGCATTTCAGGTTAATCATCTGATTTCATTGAATTAAAATATCCTCATTAAAGTTTTAAAATAAAAAACTATCTGCAGAGGATTTTGTCAATACAAACCTTAAATTGCTAAAAGCTCTTTAGATAATTATTATATTCATTTTTTTATTCATTCGACATTAGGAAAGTAGGGCCCTTTGCAATAAAAGTCTTATGTGACCTATTTTGCTAATGTCTAACGTAGTTTCTCACTTTTTGTATTGATTATTATTACTTTTTTTTTCTTTTTACATGCTTCTTTTTTTCCGTTTTTCACTTTTTACTATTTTCCCAGTTGTCCTTTTCACCTTTCATAATGATATGCAAGCTATTTCTCTAGACCTGCTGCAGTTTTTGTAACCGCAAACTTTGCTTCACTGCTTATGAGTTTACCCGGTCAACAACATTTGTTCGTGTTAGAAACTGTCGCGAATTTGTAATTTTGTTTTATTTTTCGCAGGTCACTTTTTCATGTTTTTAATGCTGCTAAGAAAAATAGCAAATTTTTGTGAGCATCCCCTCCTGCAAAACATTCTTGTATATGTAGTGTCTAGCTTTTTTTTTTTCCCCTGACGACGTAATTGTCCGTGTTTTATGTACAGTATAATACTATGATTATTTCACTATTTTGTGCTTCCCCATTGTGAAGTGTGTGTGTGTGTGTGTGTGTGTGTGTGTGTGTGTGTGTGTGTGTGTGTGTGTGTGTGTGTGTGTGTGTGTGTGTGTGTGTGTGTGTGTGTGTGTGTGTGTGTGTGTGTGTGTGTGTGTGTGTGTGTGTGTGTGTGTGTGTGTGTATAATATTTAATGCCAGAAAGACGTGTTTTACCTAATATAAATGTTCTTCAGTCAGGCAACCTACCCCCATTATCATCTTTATATTCCTATTTAAAGTCATCGAAACCTTAAACTATTTTTTTCTGCCTTTTTTAAGTTCCTGCACCAGGAATGCAATTAGTGTTAATGGTACAGTAGAAAAAGGCTCACCTAGAAGGTTCACCTAATCTACTAATGTCTAGAAGATTATCTGTCTTTAAATTTGTCTCCGAGAAATTTAAAGCTTACCTAAAATATTTTTACCATTCGAGCAGTCATTTTTAATAACTTTTTACGAACATTGCGGTTATAAAGAAGGAACATGTAATCAAGTCTTCAATGTTATAAGTTTCAAATACGGTATAAGTATGCGTGTAGTACCCGATAATAAATCAATGTTGTTAAAAGAAACCATTAAAATTCTTAAGGCCGGAAGACCTAAATATTTAAGGAGATTGTCCAATTATTTTTATGGCTCGTTTAACGCGGAATGTCTAGGAAATTAATTATTTTAGGTTTTAAAGTGAATTAAAAGAGAAAGCGTAGCATGTTTTTAAGGACTGCGTTTATGGTTTATAACATTTAAATAAAAAGCGATACTCATAAGGGGCAAAAAAATTTCTGGATACATCTCATTTAGCATACAATTACATTTAGTAAATCAACTTTTTTCTGCCAAAACCGTTTACATGTTGTTTAAAAATATAGTAAAAGATCAATCACAAATAGAGAAAAAAATCGTTTGGACTACTTGACTGTACAAAAATTATCTGAGAAATGTGCAAATTTTTCAGTCAATAAATTCATACATGAGCGAGATTCAAGGCCATCAAACCGTGGTAACAGAGCGTCATGATATCTATTTTATCAGAAATATTCTAAATGATGGGAAGAAATAAATATAATGATTTTACTGTATGAATTAGGTGAAACTAAGTTGATATCTTAAAAGAGCCTATCATAAAACCTTGAAATTGAGATTCAAGTTTTAGAAAATAACTATTTATACTGTAAAAGAAGGATTTTATTTCACTGAAGTGGTTCATACGTTCGTATTTAAAAACGAAACAAGCCGAATATTAATTAAATACTTGAAAAGAAAATCATCTCCATTTCTTAAAGCACTATTCAAAATCCGTAAGTTTATCAGAATAAAAATTCCATTGTTAAAGCACAAGAAAAGCAGATAAGAATACAATAATAAAATAAAATTAAAAAATGATTCTAAGAAAAATAACTGAGTTGTTTTTTCCTCCGCAAAAATCAGAGCTTCTTTAGCAAATATTTTCCGCCTTTTTTTTTCTTTTAATTGTTCAAAAGAACTTATTACTCCTGGTAACTTCTTTCATTTTGTTTATTCAACGCTAACAAACCCAGATAAAAATTTCCGCTTACGTCTCCTCTCTTTTAAAGTCAAAAAGTAACGTATTTTACTTCCGAAATGGTTCACCTCAGAATAAAGAGCTGTTTCTGATAACAACCCTATGTAATTAGCATTATTCCTACGACCCTAACAGAAAATGTAATCATCTCCGAAATTATAGGATTAAATGACCCTAGCTCGTTAGAAAGTCCTACACGTTAAATGAAATAATAATGACTTTGCATAAAAAGTAACGACTTTGGCATCTTTATGATCGTGTCTTTAAAGCTTGCTCGTAATTATGCCGAAACAAAGAGAACAATTTTTGTCCCCTCCAAAATGTTGGGTTATTTTACTACATTAATTTTTTTTATTATCGGCTACAGTAATTATCATTGTACTCTGAAGCTTACATTAGCATTTCTTTTATAAGATTTTTTTGCGCAAACAAAGAAACAAATAATTATATTAATTAATAAACAAAACATTAAATACCAGTATCAGAAAGAAGGCTGGTTAACAGATTTAAAATGACAGTCTTTGGTAATACACCATGATTGACCTTTTATGTTTTATATTCTTACCTTTTCTACTTAGCGGTGCACTTTTCAATGAAATTTTAACTGAAAAGCTGAACTCGCTTTTAAAAAAATTTTACTGGTCAAGTTTTTAGGCTATAGCTATGTATCCTCGTTATTACCGGTTCAAAAGGATTTAGTGTAACAGTTTTCATTTGTTAATCTGTAAGATATAACAGAAAATCAACCATGATGCGGTTTTAGCAATAAAAAATACAGCACAATCCTTAGTTTTACATTTTTAGGCGTTTTTGTTTAAGTTCAATAGTGTCGCTGGGTTGCTTATGTTAGTGAATGAAATGCTTAAGCATCTTCTCGACGTCAATGATAGTTTCGTAATACTGAAAGTCGATAAGGCAATGCATTTTGTGATGAGATAATCGACGGAATTTACGAAGTTACAAGGCAAAAATATGATATTATAGAGAAGGAAAGGAATTTTAACTTAAGACTGTGAAATCTAAATGTATACCTTATGAACTCATCGAAGCTTCTTCGCTTGTTTGCTTGAGTATAGTTGAATAAGTCTTATTAAAAATTAATTTGCAAGATTTCTTAAAATAAAATTTAAAATTAATATTTTCCAACTAACCTAACCAACATTAATTAAATTCCAACATTTATTTTGAAACTCAGTTAATCTAAAACTAGAAAGCTTCGAAACAGTATTTTAGCATAACATTGACATTTTTCAAAAAAAATTACAATACTTCAAACAATGAAACACATTAGGCATATTTCTTCATGCAAAACGTGCTGTAGTTCCCATTGCGCAGTTTAATAATATGATTTTCCCCCTAAAATTAGAAAACGTGTCGCTTGGGTAGTTTCAGAAATGAACGATTCAATAATATAGACACACTGCAAAAATGAACTGTTGTTTGTACTGTATATTACTGGCAGCAGAGGCTCCAACTTAAAACTGCAAAATGAACAGTAATAAACTGTACAACTACAAATTTTACAATTTCATACTGTAAAGTGAAACATTTTTCAGCTTATTGCCGTAAAATTTATATGTATTATACTGTAAAAACAACAGTATAATACTGGCAGCGCTGATTCCAGTTGAAAGCTGTAAAATGCACTGTAATAAACTTTTAAATTAGCAATTTTACAGTTTATTGCTGTAAAATTAGCAATTTTACAGTTTAGTGGTATAAAATTAGCAATTTTACAGTTTAGTGCTAGAAAATTAGCAATTTTACAGTTTATTGCTATAAAATTAGCAATTTTACAGTTTATTGCTATAAAATTAGCAATTTTACAGATTACTAATATAAAATTAGCCATTTTTACAGTTTATTACAATAAAATTAGCTATGTTATACTGTAAAAACAACATTTATTGTTTACAGTGTAACAGTGCAATACAATCGTGATACGATGTCTTTTCATATTGTAAATATTGTGTAAACAGTGTATACATTTGAATTCAGTAATGATTTTATACCAAAAATATCGTACTCTTTGATACACTATGCATCCATGAAATATCAGAATACGAGATCACGGAGAGCATATCTGAAGATTTTACACAAATTCTTGCAGTAGAGCTTTCAAATGTACAGATCCATCTCATGAAGTAAGCGTATCTGATGCTATTTTTTTTATTCAAAAAAACTGCCTGCATATGTGTTACTTGATTCCCGAAGGTGTAACTATACACACACGACTAGAAACCTAATTCCAGAAACGTAGCTTCATATTCAAAAAGGCTTTTGAATTACAAATTCAAGCAGTATCCACACGTCGAAAACATAAAAAGGAAATGTGGGACATCTTTGAAACTAAAGTTATTCATAACTGACATTAATTTTATATCGATTTTCGTAATAAAAACAACAAATCATCCGTATACATTGCTCTAGCGTTTTTACACGAAAGAGTTTCAGGTTTAAATTTTTATGAGAGCATAGTAAAGGTAAAATAAAATATTAATATACGAAACGCATGACTTTATTTCGTTATTGCTAGTATCGGAGTTCCGTTACAAAATAACCGAGAAGGAATTGCTCTCTGCTAAAATATTTCGTAAGATACTGATAGATACAGCCATTAGTAAGCTCAACGACGAAAGAAGAAATTTTATAACGTCTCTCTTGAAGCCAAGGAGTTATATTTTTTACATTATTAATAACAAGACTGGGGGAGGGGAAAGGATCACTATTCAAGCGTTCATATTCAGCGCAATTTAAAAATGGAATTCTTTGCCAGCATTGTGATAAGTGCCGCAATCGTCGCTGTGTATATGGAAACATGCATTTTTCTCCTTTCTTTAAGCTTTACGCTAATTTTCATTTTCTTTCCATTTTATTGCTTACTATGCTACTCGTTTCAGAGAAATGATTTTGCTCTTGAAGTTGTTTTCCAGGGAAGAAGCAAAAATTAAAAAGGAAAGATATGACCGAATGCGTTGCTAAATATCATTTTCCAAGGAAATGCTTGGGTAAACATGCTGTCAAAACATTTCTCTCAGTTTTATCATTCATTTAATTTTGTTATAAAAGTAGATACTTTGACTCAATAATACTACATAGCATTTTTGGGTCAATTTTGACTGTCCTCATGAAAGCGGTTTAAATTGCTACCATTTGGCAATGAGAACATTAAAATTTTAAGCAAAATGAGTTTAAAAAGCAGTTAAATTTTACTATTTGTGGTCAGACAGACTCCAAATAAGAAACATCTCCTTCTCTTTATCTTAGTCATTCATTACTCATTCTTCCGGTTGCCACCCGTTTTCTGCTATGATATTAAAAAACTAAGCACCCTAGTTATATTACAAATTCAAGCAGGATCTCACGTCGAAACATGAAAAGGAAATGTTGGACATCTTTGAAACTAAAGTTATTCATAACTGACATTAATTTTATATCGATTTATAAAATAACCGAGAAGGATTTGCTCTCTGCAAAAATATTTCGTGATATACTGATAGATGCAGCCATTAGTAAGCTCAACGACGAAAGAAGGAATTTTATAACGTCTCTCTTGAAGCCAAGCTATTGGCTATTATGAGCCAATATTGAGTCAAGCTTATTATTGAGTCAAAATACAAAGTAGTATATAACTACTTTGTATTTTGACTCAACTTTGAACGAGCAGGAATTTTGCATCTGATTCAATATTTCAGAATTAATTATTCCTCTACTGCGGTTTGTTATTCACCATAAATGCATATTTTTGACGCTTTTTTTTATAAATACATACATATACAGGGAGCTGACAACTGTTCTGATGAAATCAGTACAGTGGTTGCACCAATCGAGGAGAAGAGCATTATACTGCCGTGCTAAGCGCAAAAGTGGTATCAGCACTCGAGTTCAAACTGAGATATTACTCTTTAAAGTTTTCCTCTACCATGTATTTGATCCAGATGGTACTTTTTCAGATTTTTAAAAAAAATATTTCCCGTTCTCAAATGATCGTAAAACTTTGTATTTAGGTAAAATACGACACAAAGAGTTACCTGGTGCCGATAACTCAATTTTGTTAAAAATTGCAGATACCGCTTTTGTGCTCTAAGGGCCCTGCTCCACATTGACGTAAAGCAGAAAAATTAAGCAGAAACGTAAAATGGATTAAATGGTGTTCCTATGGAAAGTACCCGGATTTTCTGGTTCCGGCATTTAGAGTATTACTATTTTTATACATACGTTAAATTAACAAACAATAAAAAAATAACAAAAGCATTAATACAAAACTTAGGGAGGTACCAGCGTTATCTTAACTCGTTAAACAGGCTGTTATTTCACTTGAAAAACTTTTAAACTAAGATAGATGGTGATCTGAAATTTTACAATGTTCCTAAAATACATCTACAATATATCACAATTTTATTTTCAAATGATGAATATCCCTTTGAACAAAGAAATAGAAAACTAAAAATAAAAAGTTTAACTGTATGAAAAGTAAACTTTTGAAAAATATTTACTATTAATACTTCAGTTATGCTAGAACAAAGGGAGAATACATAGTTTTCTTTGCATGTAGGATCAATTGCAGTAATCATGAAAGTTTCTGATTTTTTGTTATTATTTTTTTTTCTTTCCTTTCTATGTTTGCTTTAAAAACTAAACTTAAATGTTTTAGGGTGAATATCAGGAAAAGTGCCAATTTGACCATAGAAATTTTCAATTATTGAAGATACTCAGAAAATTAAATTAATAGGGTATTTCAAATACACATTAGTAACAATATTATTTGGTTGCAGACCTGTGGTATTTTTAGATAGCCAACTCAAGTACAAACAGAAAATAATAATCGAGAGTAGAAAACTTATTATGTGCTATTATACACTTTACAGCATCAAAAAAAAGGGGGGCTCTAAAAGTCCTTTAAAATCAACATGTGCCAAAACTGCTTTTCAAGTTTTTTAATAAGTTGTTTAATAAGTTTGATGTTTTGTAACCTCTATTGGCACTGAAAAATAGTTGCAACAATCTCTTGCCTTGACAAAGCTGAACTTTAAATATATAATATCGAACCTATGAGTAAGTATTCTTTGACGTGTTTAGACGAAACTAATGCTCTCCTCGATTGAGCCAAACCTTCAATATCATATAAATGAAGATTTATTTTAAATCATGTCTAAATGTAACTATTTGTTCTATTTACTAATGATTTTAATGAATAAATTGTAACAGTCTCCAATTAAAAAGCTCAAAACATTTGTAGTTTGACAGTAAACAAACTTCCTAATCTACCAAGATAAGTTTAATTGGTTTAAAATACCATACGTTACAACTACATTTACCTACGTTTAAAAACTTGACTAAGACCTTTATGCGTCCAAGTTTTATCATTGCTTTTAAATTTGAAAACCGGACAATTTAGTCCTAATATGCTAATTTTCACAAATTCATAGGTACATAAATTGTTCTCTCCGTGTCCCACATTACTGCACGAAGTTTGACTATTCATTTTTCTGATAAGCTGACATGTCTTTAGAAATATTCCCCCTTAAGTGTTTCAAATAGAATTCCAGTTTGGGAAGAGCATTAAATTTTGCATTCAGTAGGGAATTTATTGCTCGTTAGAAATTATGTACTTCAAATCTTCAGATAAGTTTGCTCCAGTAAGTTATAATATTTAATTTTGAAAATCCGAGATTGAAAAACTTTCCTTTCAGCCTGTATAAAACGAAACCCGAGCGTAATAAAGATTAAATCTTCTTAAATAAAAATACTTCTCAAAGAAATTTAATGATGATTTATCGTAAGTCATTTCTTTGGAAAGATTTAAATATCTAGCGATGAGAAAAGACCTTCCAAGCACAATCTTTTTATCCAAGTGCATGGATAGATTTTTTGTTTAGCCACGGATTATTATTTTAAGATATGTTTTACGGAAGCAATTCTGCATCTAGAACAATGAGTTAAGTATTTTCAGTAAAAACAGAGTTTTATGTGTAATGAAAACTCTACTTTACTAATGAATACTTCGCATGCAAGGGGATTAAGTTAAGCTTTATTTTACTGGTTCTTGCCTTCTGTTAGGTTAAACTTAAATCACGATAAATCGTTAAAGCTTACAAAAATAATTTCTCATGCAGAAATAAAAGCTTAATTATATTTATAGAATATAAAAAAATTGCTTGTAGAATAAGCGACACATTAAAAATACTTACACATATTTTCTGATAAATGTTGCAACTTAATTGTTAAGAACGCAAGATGATTCTTAAACAGGTCGAATTTCTTCCCCTATGGTTTAGGACCAGTCAAGTGAGTGAAAGCGCATCCCGTTATCCAATCTAATATCAAGTTTATTATACGAGTTTAGTCAAAAAATATATTGAAGTTAACTCGACTTGTAAGACGACCGGGAGTAGATAGCTTCTGTTGTCTAAGCTATTTTTATTCTTCTTGGTTCATTAAAATCACCTTGCAATGCAAATGTTATTAATGTTTTAAAGCTAGATGAAGTTAAGATTATGAAAACGGTTGTATCCAACACTGCAAAAAATTAACTTGTGTTTTACAGTACAATACTAGCAGCCAAAGTTCCAATTTAAAACTCTAAAATGCACAGTAATAAATTGTAAAACTAGTAATTTTACAGTTTCTTACTGTAAAGTTAGAAATTGTACAGTTTAGAGCTGTAAAATGTGGATGTACTATACTGTAAAAACAAAAGTGTAATACTGGCAGAAGAGGTTCCAGTTTAAAACAGTAAAATGCACGGTAATAAAAAATTAGCCATTTTGCAGTTTGGTACTGTAAAAGAAGAAATGTTATAGTTCATTACTGTAAAAGGACAGTTTTTTACATTTTATTACTATAAAATTAGCTGTATTATAATGTAAAAACAACATTCATTTTTACAGTGTATGCAGTATAGCATATAATAGTTTATTATTTTTATTTAACGGGTAGCAATATTAGTTATCACATTGGGCTTTCAAGTGTCCTAGAAAGCAGTCCAACGCTGCTAAAATCTCAAGAAATTTTGAAGGTAAATACCGTTGATATACACATAGAGGGCATGCAATACAGAGGCTGTTTAAAAGCAAGTAAGATTTAGCTATCAGTTAGTAATTGCCTCATTAGGCCGTTTTTTGCAGAAATACATTAATATTTGCCTTAAATCATCCTTAAATTAGTATCAGAAGATCTGACAAATATGATTTTGAAAATAATTAAATTAGAAGAGAGATAGCGAGTAAGAAATTCAATAGAAAGCTTTTATATCTATTTTCCATCGCATTTGGACCAAACGAAAGGCTCATGATTTATAGTACTCTTCTAGCTAGTTGAGCTATGACCTTGACAATGTTTACTTCTTTTTTGGGTGATAGGGAGAGATAATTGACGGTGATTTGCGTTGGATTATTTTTTGTCGTAGCGTTGATAAAGTATTTAAATTCAAATTGCCTCTAATAGAACGTTCTTTTTTTATTAAAATCTTTAAAGGGAGATTAAAAGAGGTAAACATTATCAGGTCATAGCTCAACTAAACAGAGGAGCACTATACCCCCGCACTTGAAAAACTAATACCGGATCTGAATTTTTGTCATCGACAATTTGATACAATAGGAGACTTGACCTATTCAGGGGGTCCGATGCTTGACTTCTCTTTATGGTATCCCGTTTATCTACAGCAACTCCCGCAAAATCAAGCAATAGTTGCCCATATGTTGCAATTTTCAATTAACCGAATGTAACCGTTAAAGTCTCGTTTTAGCCATGAAGCTGGAGTTATAATTTTCCTAATCAAGTGTAAAATCGCACTTTATTTAAAATATTTAACGGGGTACTGTTATAAGCATGTTTACAATCCAAAATGACTTAGCTGGTGTACAATAGCGAAACAAAAGTTCACATTCTAATGTATTTTGAAAGAATAGTGAATGAAAACTTCAGAGAAAAAATTAACACATATAAGCACACATACAAACCCAACCACTCAATTTTAAAAAAATGAATAAACATTACTAAAATTTCAATACATTCAAACCTTAAAAATGTTTTTTCTTCCTTTTCAAAGAGCATTATTATGCATTCAAAATGAACAGCATTAAATGTGTACACCTCCCCTCATTTGAAGCCATGCCTAATGCACACCTCCCAGCGCATTTTATGTCCCACTATTACCTCAAGTAAACGGTCCTCAAGAACTATAGATTGCAGTCACGAAGCACGTACAAGAAAAATCCTTTCCAGCACTACAGAAACATTTTCTCCCCTCTTTATGGACAGTTATAAAAGCCGTTGCTTGCGTAAAAAGAGTTACACTCTACACGGTAGATTTTAATTTCCGTAGCGTGAGGTTTTCCCTGGATGCCCGCCTAAGAGTTGGAGCGATTTCTGTTTTGTGGTGGTTTTCAAATGGGTACGTTTGGATTTCCTTGTCTTTGTGACGTTTTGATATTTATTATCTCCCGGGATTGCAGATTGTGGTTGTCATTTCTTTATGTTCTTTCATTGAGACACTTGAGATGGCCTCTGGGGAAAAGCAGATGAGTTTTATTACTTTTCAGTTCGATACATGAGCATTAAAAGAGCAAAAAAATGTACACGCTAAAATTTATGAGATGTGTCTTAATTGCGTAAATAATCGCCTGAAAAAGTATTTAACGTCATGATTTAAATAGAACATGTATGAAATGTTGACTTTACAAATACAAATATAAATACACATGCGACGACCAGCAGCAGGCTCTGGGCCCAACTGGGCAGGTCCTAGTCAAATTAAAGACCCCAATGAAGATCAACGGCCCTCTTAAAGCCATCTACTCCATTGCTCCTTACCGCCTCTTCCAGTAAGCTGTTCCAAGTTCCCACTACCCTGCTAAAATAGTAATTTTTTCGACTTTCCAGATTAGCCTGAGATTTAAACAGTGTAAAACAATGACCCCTTGTCCTGCTTTCCGTACAAAAATCTAACCCCGTAACATCATTCATTTTAATAAATTTAAACAACTGAATCATGTCCCATCTGATTCTCCTTTTCTCAAGAATATAGAGACTATAAATCAATACTACTAAGATAGGTAGTTTTTATTCAGGAAACAAAAATTAGTTATTTGAGAAACTGCTCAATATTTCTTCTCCTCTTCTATCACATCCACTTGACAATTAAAGGGCTTGGGACATGAAGGGGTTATGTGACAAAACAGAAATTGCGAGTAATTAAAGTTAAAAGTTTTATTGTTGCGATTGTTCTAGCTATTTTGTTTTCTGGTTTTGTCGTTAGTGTGCACGTGAAATTGGTCTAAAAACATCTACTGTTTGATGTACCAACTTTTATTTGTTTTCCTGTATCCATTGCGTGCCGCTAATTGTCCAGAGTGTTCATTTTTTAAAATGTAACATAGCCCTTTCATCCTCCAAGCCCTTCAAATAATTCACACTGACCACAATAACTAATAGCAATAAGATATTAATGCGTATTTCTTAAATAATGTTACTGAATTTTTCTGAGAAACAGCCTTTTTCATGATCAAACCAAGATACAATTACATCAGAAAAAAAATATTCGGTGTACACCATCACAAAAATAGGTTTATAACATGACTTACTAAGTTTGCACTGTGCATTTTCTAGGGCCGTCATTTCAAGTTTTTCCAGGTGGGGGGCGGCAAAGGGTCCAAACGCAATGCAATTTCGTCGGAGAATATAAAAATCCACGCCCACTTTTATGTAAATACATTGATTTCTCAAAACCAGGGGGGGGGGGCAATTGACTCAACTGAACCCCCCCCCCCTAAATGACGGGCCTGGCATTTTCCCAATTTACATACAAGAGCTGAGAAGTCAGCTGATTGTCTATTGCTAGTTTGGAGCTTACGTTTTAAAATACACTTGATGCAACTGTCTAAATGATTTTTGAGGAAACGTTTAGCAAAATTTACAATTTGAAAAATAAAGCTGCCAAATGTTATGTTTACATTGTATAAAATAAAACCTCCATCTTAATTTTGAACGAAAACGTAAAACTCTTATACCCGAAAAAACATTTCTTATGATTGCGTAACATAAGGAAACATCTCCGGCGTTTAGTTCATCCTGTATCTATCAAAAAAAAAAAAAACTGAAAATACAGGTAGAAAAAAACAGTAGTAACGACAATCGAAACAACCATAAGCAGATAGTGTTCATGCATGTTCATGAAATTCTTTTTCAGTTCTAACCTGGATGTCTTTAAAAACCTGAAAACAGTTTCAAAAGAGCAATCTTTAAACTTTAAGCAAAAAAACATATATATTTTGTACCTTTTCTAAAATTTTGCTCAAAATAAAACAAAGCAAGTTATAAACATGCAAAGCTAATGTATACCTTCGTACAAAAAAAAATCAATAAAAAATGCTATAATAAGTTCTGCCGATATAAACGGTCTTAGAAAACAACTCAGTATCAAAACAAGTAGTGATAAAATAATTATAAGAATTTTTCTTCTTAAAACTGAGAACTCTTTTTTTTTTCTATTTTTTTTCATATCAAATATGCTGTTTAAATATCAGAATTATGTGCTCCAGAGAAGCTTTGAAGCTTATTTCGCATAAGATTTTGCTGTGCAGTGACGGCTAAGTTTATACTTTATGATTATAAAACTTTACGATTAACACACGACTTTAACTGATTTTTTGACCATTTTTGACTAATAACAAATGAGATAGATTCCTTATTTAATACTGTACAAAAAATGTGCAAGTTGTTATCCTCAATTTCTTTTAGAGTCAATTTAGCTTTGACATAATATTTTAAAATACCTTTTGCACAAAAAAATTTCAAGCTCACCGCAAAAAATGAACCGTTGTTTTTACAATATAATACTGGTAGCTGAAGTTTCAATTTAAAACTGTAAAATGCGCAGTAATAAACTTTAAAACTAGCAATTTTGCAGTTTATTACTGTAAAATTAGAAATTTTGCAACTTATTGCCGTAAAATTTTGCTGTATTATACTGTGAAAACAACAGCATAATACTGGCCACAGCGGTTCCAGTTTAACCCTACATTGCATGATTTGTTGTTCTTTAAAGGCATATATATACTTTTTAGTGTAATAAGAAAACATTGGAAAACATTTTTAAAAAATAATTTTCAGGATAAATGCTTATATTTGCTTTAAAGATACCTAATACTTGCCTTTTATGCTTGAGTCGTCTTATGCGTGGCCATAAGGAAAAATAGTCCATGTGTCCAATTGGCAACGCTATGCAGTGTAGGGTTAAAATGGTAAAATGGACGGTAATAAACTGTAAAATTAGCAATTTTGCAGTTTAGTTACTGTAAAATTAACAATTTTACAGTTTAACACTGTAAGAGTTGCAATTTTACAGTGTAATACTGTAAAATTACCAATTTTTACAGTTTATTACAATAAAATTAGCTGTATTTTACTATATAAACAATATTCGTTTTTACAGTGCTTCTGCAACAAACTTAAAAAGACAATAAAACGTTTTCTTACCTTTCCGATAAGTTCTCCCACCATCCCATTCCAACCGACTGGCGAGTTGGGGTCTAGACCACCGTAATTGGAATCATTGACTAGCTTGAGCACGTAGCTGAACTTCAAGTAATCTGCTATTAAGTCCGCCAGATCTTTGCAGTATCCCTCGAAATTTTCATTACCTTCGATAACAGTTCCAGGCTCGACTTTCTTCCTCATCAAATATGGTTCCTCCTGTAAAGAAGTGATTAGAGAGTTGGTGATTAGTTTCTCTATTAAATCTCGTTTTGAAAGTGGAAACGAAAAAAAAAGAGAAAAAAACATAGCCATACATTCAGTAAACGAAGAAACGGAAGTATATAGGATATTCAGAACATTATTTGTTAATTTTTTTCACTGCATGTTCTTTAAATACATACATACATATATATATATATATATATATATATATATATATATATATATATATATTCTTATTATTATTATTATTCTTGTTATTATTATTATTTAGCTGCAAGTAATTGCCAAGATTTTGAAAGTAATTTCAAATTAGTTTGTTAATAGGGAACAAATTGTTTCAAAAATGTATGGTAAAATGCTTGAAAAAATTACTTAGTTAAATTATATTTTCATCAGCTGGTGAAATATTTTTTATTGTTTAACCCTTTATGTCCCAAATTAATTTAGCAATGAATTTGAGTCATTCCACGTCAAGTGATCCAAAATCTGAGAAAAATTTTACCTTACATTTTTGTATTTCTTTCACATTTGGCTCATCAATTGTACCCCTTGAGGTAATTAAAAGTCTCAATTTTTAGATTTTTATCTCTATTATTTTTTGATTTATGAGACTTTGAACTTTGGAAAAACCCTCGTTTTTCCATGGATGAGGGGACATAAAAGGGACCATAACTCGGCACCAAATACAGATAGAACGATTTGATGAATGGCATTTTAAAGTACGTTAGTTGCCGCTTAATCTGATATGCAACATGACTAATTTAATAAAAATTTTCTTTTTCAAAAAATGAAATTTAAATTTCAAATTTAAATTTCTCAAAAAACATATAATGAGTTTTTTTCAAAAAATTCTCAAAAATTCTTGTGTATTTTATCTATGTTTGTACAAATTTTTAGATTGGGATCTCAATGGGATCATATTTTTTTGAATTTTTGAATAAAACTGTATAGGAAAAAAATGATATTTTTTAGATTCTATTTATTTAAATACTAAGTTGTCTGGCTTGTGATGGTCTAAAAAGTAGTAAATAAACATGAATATTTTTAAAGTGAGCTGGCATGAGCTTATAGATTTGTCAGGTTCACCCCCCCCCCTCCCTCCCTCACACAACCACTCTTTTTTTTTTTCAAAATTGTTTAAAATGTTTTTTAAAAAAACTCTTTGATACAAAATGAATAGTAAACTTATTTAAAGTTGGTAAATGGGTTCCCTTATAACTAGACGAAGTATCCCCCTCCCCACACAAATATACTATTCACACTATACTAATATGACGTCCAACCTCGGGCTTGAATTGAGGATTATTTTCACCCTAGGTATATCTATTGTTTTTCAGACAAAATGTTTCTTTTCGATCCAAACTTCAAAGTGTACTTCCATTCAACATCTGAAATTTAACTTTATGATTCATTTCATCTTCTACCCCAGCACCAATCTTCAATTTTGAAGGGAGGAAATAAATGGGTCGCCCCAAGATCATAGCAAACAGCAAAATAGCACTGTTTCTCCTTGTTCTCATCGTTTTTTCTTTTCTTTTCGCATAAAACTGAAAATAAATCAAAATATCAGATCATGTGTCTGTGTCCCCATAACTATCTTCCCACATTATCTAGTGTGCAGCTGTTATTTAATTTTTTTAATTGTTTGTGTTATTTTTCATTTTGTTGTAAAGGAAAGTAATGCAGCAAGATATATCTATATACATATATTAAACAAACACTGCTTTTTTGATCATAACCTCTCATGTTGTTCAACTTCTGTACAGATTGCTCCTCCCCTTTTCCTACCTTCCCGCTCCAAACTCTTATTTTTTTATCATCCCGCCTAACCCCGTTTCAAAGCCTTAGTCTCTACTGATGTCTGGTAGTGTTTCATTTTGTTCTGTTTGTTACTCTTTCCTATTAGCTCATGAGCTTTGTCCAATAAGAGAAAGGAAATATGTCAGTGATTGGGACTGATATATAACCTGATACTTTGATTTCTTTTCAGTTTTTTGTTAAAATAATGGGAAAACATTATGAGAACAAGGGGAAACAGTGCTATTTTGCTGTTTGCTATGATCTTGGGGCGAACCGTTTCTTTTCTTCCTCCAAAATTGAAGATTGGTGCTGGGGGAGGGGATGAAATGAAGTCATATTAGTGTAGCGTTAATGGTATATTTGGGTGGGGGAAGGGTTTTACTTTGCCTTGTTATAAGGAAACCCATTTACCAACTTTAAATAAGTTTACTGTGCATTTTGTATCAAAAAGGTTTTTTTTTTTAGCATTTGAAATAGCTTGGGGGAAAAATGGTTGGGTCGGGAAGGAAGGGAGGGGGAGCTGACTAATTTACAAGTTAATGCTAGCTCACTTACCTAGAGTAAAAATAATAGTCAATTCAATCCCCAGGTTAGATGTCATAATAGTACAGAGTTAACGGTATATTGGACGGTTAACGGTGGAGGAGGGGATACTTCGTCTAGTTATAAGGAAACCCATTTACGAACTTTAAATAAGTTTACTATTCATTTTGTATCAAAGAGTTTTTTTTTAACATTTTGAACAGTTTTGAATTAAAAAAGAGTGGTTGTGGGGGGGAGAAAGGGGTGAGGAGGTGAACCTGACAAATCTATAAGCTCATGCCAGCTCACTTTAAATATATTCATGTTTATTTACTACGTTTTAGACCATCACAAGCCAGACAACTTAGTATTTAAATAAATAGAATCTAAAAAATATCATTTTTTTTCCTATACAGTTTTATTCAAAAAATCAAAAAAATATGATCCCATTGAGATCCCAATCTAAAAATTTGTACAAACATAGATAAAATACACAAAAATTTTTGAGAATTTTTTGAAAAAAATTCATTATATGTTTTTCGAGAAATTTAAATTTGAAATTTAAATTTCATTTTTTGAAAAAGAAAATTTTTATCAAATTAGTCATGTTGCATATCAGATTAAGCGGCAACTAACGTACTTTAAAATGCCATTCACCAAATCGTTCTATCTGTATTTGGTGCCGAGTTATGGTCCCTTTTATGTTCCCTTATCCATGGAAAAACGAGGGTTTTTCCTAAGTTCAAAGTCTCATAAATCAAAAAATAATAGAGATAAAAATCTAAAAATTGAGACTTTTGATTACCTCAAGGGGTACAATTGATGAGCCAAATTTGAAAGAAATACAAAAATGTAAGGTAAAAAACGTTGGATCAACTTGACATGGAATGACCCATTTATAAACATTTTTTTTTGGTTCCTTAAGTTGAAAATGCATCAAGCAAAACATACAACGACTTAAAAAAAATTGACAATCAGTAGGGTCTAAGACCCCCTAGGCCTTGGGGCCCCTAAGAAAACTGTTTCCGATCGCAGGTACCATCTGTCGATCTCTCGGCAAATTACAAGGAGCGGTACTTTCAAGTACCAGCATAATTCCAGCCATTTAAGATTCATAATACAAAATTAATATAAGTGTTACTTCTAAGTCGCGTCGGGGTATCGGAATCATAAAGGGTTAACCCATTTATGCCCAGTAGCCTAAAAACGGGACGCTTGTTAGTTACTGCATGCAAAAACCTGTAATGGGTATGTCCTTTTACTAAAGCTGTTTTTCACAAGTTAAATAGTTCTTCTTCTTGAGAAAACCAGTAAGAGCCACTATTTGGACATCAGAGTTTATTTATTGACAGCTATTTTCAGACAAATCAGTCAAGCAGCGATCCAGCAGAGGTAGCCACAGAAAGTAATTTTTTTGCGAACTTATTTTTCATAAAATTAAACTATTTTAAAATGATTTGCTTAAAATCGATCACAGATGCCTTTTGTAATGTTACTTTGCAAAAAATAAAGTCAGATAGGGTAGACCGGGGATTGCCGCCACCCAGGGCATTGCCGCCACCCCTGATATTCTAGTCAAGGACACCGGTTAGGCGACCCGACAGCTCTTGACCTATATCGAACGATACTACAACTAATGCCCCGAGTGGACGGTCGCCATTGCTCACGTTTTTTTGTTTTTATAGTGACAAACATAGTTTTTAAGAAGTTTGATCTTATTTTTCCACTTTGAATAAACTGAGGTATGTACCTTTAGATGTTACAATGGCACCATTTGCTAGGAATAATCTTTAACTACATATTTTAGCCTACATTTTAATCAACAATATTGATCATTTCCATTTGTTTTCATGTCGTTAAATCTACGTTTCTTCCATGTTGTCCAAACGGGGTTATCACGCCACCTTCCTGGGGGTGATGCCACCATGTTGGCGGCATTGCCCCCTGACGCGTCTTTCCACTGTATTTATCAAAAACAATTTTTTAAAGCAGCTAACATGCGCAAAAGTAAACTGAGCTTGATAAAAACTTTCGTTTCAAAATTTTCAAGGGATGTAAGAGATAAAAACTCTTTCCAAAAAAGTAAAAAAAAAAATAAAAAAAACTCGTCCAAAAAGCATGCAAAGAATGCCATTTTTTATACTATTTTGAATAGTTAACACATTTTTTTCGTTTATTTTCTAAGTGCCTAGAGTTTATAAAAGGTTTACCAATAAATCTAAATGGTCTGAGGAAGATTTAAAAGCAGCTTTGCAGCATGTGCCTGAAGGTAAATCAGTGAAAAGTGTTGCGCAACATTTCAATATTCCACGATTGACTCTTCGTGATAGAATAAAAAATAAAAAACATCGACTCCTACCATGGGCAGAAACCCAGTTTTTAACAGGGAACAAGAAGAAATATTGAAAGACAAAGTTTTTACAATGGCAAACCTATTCTTTGGAATTACAATTACAGAATTGAGACGTATGGCATTTGAAGTGGCGGAAGACTTAAATATCAAACACAATTTTAATCGCACAACAATAATGGCACGGGAGGATTGGGTGAGTTGTTTTCGGAAAAGAAACCCTAAGATTTCTCTAAGAAAGCCCTCTGCAACTAAAACCAGCAAAACTAACTGCCCATCAAAACTAAAACCAAGGCAAGAAAAGAAAAAGTAGTGCCAACACAGCAAAAGAAAATTAATAAATCGGTTAAGAAAAGGGGTAAGCGACTTTTTAGTTTTGAAAACTCTTCAGAGGAGGAGAACATTGACGTCAAAAAGTTCTGTGATGACAACGAAAATGATGACCTTTTTGATCCCAGCGATCCAAATGTTCAACTTTGTGCCATATGGGGGGGGGGGGCATGAATATGGAACCAACGAACTGTGGTACAGATGCACTTGTTGTGGCAAGTGGGTTCATTCAGAATGTAGCGATGATGAAACAGCTGACAACTACATTTGTGATTTTTGTAAATTTTAAGAAATCAGATCAATTTTAAATACACTGTTTTTTCACTCGTATAACCTAATAATGTCACTTCTTCTGCTTTTCAGTTCCTATATTATTTTACTATATGCATGTAAGATTTTGAATAAATCTTCCTTCTTAGTATTTTTGTCACATTTGCTAGTGACGTCATTACCCCAGGTTCGTGGCGGGATTACCCCAGCTCCCTGGGTAATACCGCACACAATTCAGAGGTTAGTAAGTTAATTTTTTGTGACTAATTCTTTTTAAGATTTATAGATGACAACTTTTTAAAACATTCTTAAGATTGCGTACTATGTTCCAAAAATTTATCTAGCTCATAATTACGATTTTTGATGGTGATAAAAATTGAAGTTCCTTATGGTGGCGGCATTCCCCCGGTCTACCCTAAGGTCGTATTTTGCGCACATGTCTGCAAAATATCACATAAACAGGACGTTAAATAACTTAATACATACGGCAACGGCGAACTACTTTAAGCCTAAAATGTATGTAAACCATTCTATGTAAGAGTTTTAAGCACATAAAAATTGAATTTTTTTTTTTATAAAATTCTTTTCTAAAAGTATTACAATAGAAGCTTGTTGACCTACACATTTTTCTCAACTTAGATGATACGGGCAAGCATTGATAATCTTGTTAAGAACTTAGTAAGTATAATATCAAGTAAGATAACTTATCACTTGGATTTTTCGAAATGCTATAACATTAATAGTCATGCACACATAGTTTCATAGTTTTCGAAAATATATATGTTATATGTGTGGTGTGATTGGTTTAATTAAATATGGTATTTTGATTACTAAAAGTGATAATGCTTTTTAAATGACTTTAAAGTATATAATTTAAACAAACAATAGTTAATTTTTAGTGAATTATTTTTTTACTAAAATGAGTTGAAATGTGTCGAAGAGAGCTAAATCAAGAATATCTTCCGGAACGTAAATTTTATTTACATTAAATTGAAAACTATCTCTACTAATAATAAAGCTGAAGGTGGGTCTTTCTTTCTTTCTTTCTTTCTTTCTTTCTTTCTTTCTGTCTGTTACGCGCGTAGCGCCAAAACCGTTCGGTCGATTTTCATGCCACTTGGCACAAAATTAGTTTGTAGCATGTAGTTTTGCACCTCGAATCGATTTTTCGAAAATTCCATTTCGTTCTTTTTCCATTCGAATTCTTAGCGGAAATTCGATAAAATAGGGAAGAAATATTTCATACACATTTTCAAGTCTTATGTCATTCGAAAGCTTGAAATTTTCTGCTCAAAATGAAGTTTTTTCGAAGTTTCTACGATCATCAGGAGAGCTGTAACAATTGTTTTTAGAATCCCGGAATTCAAGGCTTATCTTCAGTAAAGCAAGCCAAACGATTCTAAAATGGTTAAGGAAATGAATTATTTTATCAACGGAAATCAACTTTTAATGTTGTTACCATGGTTACGTTTTTATTTCGTTTATTTGTTTCGTTCTTTTTCCATTAATAATTTTAAAAATGTATTTGTTTTTGTAGCAATCCAAACTCCAAGCCTTATTAAAATTAGTCCAATGAAATATAATAAAATCGTGATAAGATGGCACCTGTCAATCAAATGAGAAATCGAGTCCTTTCTTTAAAAAAGGTAGAGAAGGAAGAAACTGACGCGTACCATTTTTGTGAGTTTAAAGATATTTTGGCGATCTGACGAGTTGTGTAGAAGAGGGAAACATTGTTTAACCAAAATGAGGTCAAAAAAGAAACAACATGATAGTAAACCATTCAAAATTTATCGTCTGGCAAAACATATTTTATTTCCTTTTTTTTATTTCAATATAAATTGCAGTAAATGGCTTGAGTGAACGAGTTTGGCTTTTAATTTGTCATTTGCTGGTGGATGTTTGTCGATGCTTATTGTTTTTATTATCATGGTGAAAAATAATGCACGAAATTTCTATTATTTTGTTTTTGAAGTTAGGAAAGAAAACTTTCTTCTTCTTTTAAACTTTGGTAAGATTTCTATGAGCAGCAAAATTGTTCTTATTTTCTCTTTTGGCTTATTTTTGTGCCCCTTGGGGTTGCATTCGAATTCCCCCAAGGGGGGTTTTACCACTTTTATGGGGTAAATCAGTGTTAATTTCAATGCAGACAAAAGTGATATGAATTGGCGCGACCACTTAGCGAAATATAGCCAAACTTTTAGTCGCCAAGTGTTTGACGCCCATTTGGCGACATATCGCCAAGTTGGCGGCAAATGTGGCGAATTTTTTTTTTTTTTTTATTTTGGTTCAATTTGGCGCTATTGGCGATATTTTGCGAAAAATCCACTAAATGATGTTAAAATCGGCGATATTTAGGAGATTAATCATTGTAAAACCTTTTTTTTTGGCATTGTTTTGTGGCAAACTAGGGATGTAAATGTTTGAATTGTTATCTTGCTCACTCCAAGCACTATTTTAGCATTTAAGGCATCTACTAAGAAATTTACACGTAAAAGGAAGTAGTGTGGGGTCCATGCCAAATTTTTATATCATTCTTTGAAAGAATTATAGTTGAATTATAACTAAAATAGAGTTTTTTTTTTGCTATATCATTTTTTTACAAATGAATTTTTAAGTTTATACCACAAGCAAAGCCGTGCGGGTACTGCTAGTAATAAATATTTTGAAAATGTCCGAAATCACAATGAATCCATGTGTATAAATTTTTCTTATTAAGAAAACCTATTTTAAAGATCTAATGCATGTATGAAAAGAACTCCTCTTTGCTTCCCAGGCTCATTTCAGTAGATTAGGTATCCTCATATTGTTCGACCTCAGGACCGGTAAATGAATTCGCCTTTGAACTGAAGGACTATTTATAGGATTAATGGAAAATTGTCTTTGAGCAAAAGACATTTGTGATGCTAACAATAGCTATTCACTCGACACATTTCAAAGAGAAAACTTTAAAAGGAAGATAATGAGAAATTTGAGAGCACTGAACTCCAGTGTTAATTTCATTAAAAGCTAAATGGCTTTCAATATTTGCATTTAAAAAGCATAGGGAAAGCGGAAACTTTATCATCATAATACAAATGAAAATATTTTTAGTTTAAAAAATAAATATAGTTTGTGCATTCAGAGTTATTAACTTAAAGTGTGTTTAGTTAATTTCAATATTTATTTATATTTAAGATTAATTCAAACAGTTGAAGTTAAAATGTAATAGCAAATAAGTGAAACGCTCACTCAATGCCAAATTTGCAGTTTCAAAAATCTGTAGATTTCTTTTAATTTGTTCTGCGTTAAACAAAAAGTTTTTTTTATTAATTATAATTTAGGAGGATAGTGAAAAATATTTCTGCAGCAACAGTATTTTACTAAGCTCTTAGTACTTTTAAATACAATTGGATTAAACTTTCGCAAAATAATATTGCTACGGTAATTATGCTCGTAAAAATAACTTTAAAGTGCATTAAAGTCGTAGCTTCTACTCTGCCATTTTTTTAAAGCTGTCTTTTACGTATAGTATGATTGCTATTTTTATTCATATTATCCGGCAAGTAATCCATTAGCAACCAGCATCTCATTTATAAAGCTTTTTTAGTTTACCTACAGAAAAAAAACATCTATATATTCTGCGAATCTTATAAAGAGTACATGTATTTCTATAACATAATTTGATTACAGAGCAAGTTTTATCTCTATTAAAAATTATTTAATGCTTTATAGGAAAACACGTGATGATGATTTTAATAAGGAAAGAATTTTAAAATATTTTGCGTTGAATGACATTCCGTTTCTGTCGAGCCTGCTTAAAGTGTGTGATGAGTTTCATCTTGAGAAAAATACTTATATAGGTTGCATAATTTTTTATACGTATGGCAGAAACCAACAATCATGACGAAAACTCAACATTTGGCGTACTTATTACCATTGACGAAGAAAATAAGAACATAGTGTTGAAAAATCACTTGTTTGAAAGGTGGGCTGGGGAGTTTGCCCAATAGCCTCCAGATTGTAATGTGAATCGCTTCCATGTTGACAGTGTAAAAGACACCTTAACACTCATTTGAATTTACACTGTAAAAAAATTAATGTTATTTTTCAGTATAATGCAGCTAATTTTATAGTAATAAACTGCAAAAAATGCTAATTTTAGAGTACTAAACTGCAAAATTACTAACCTTACAACACTAAACTGCAAAATTACTAATTTTACATAATGAACTAAAATTGCTAATTTAACAGTTTATTATCGTGCATTAAACAGTTTTAAACTGGAACCTCTGCTGCCAGTATTATGCTATTGCTTTTACAGTATAATACAACTAAATTGTACATCAATAAACTGTAAAATTTCTCACTTTACTGTAAGAAACTGAAAATTGCTTGTTTCAGTTTATAACTGTACATTTTGCAGTTTTAAATTGGAACCTCGGCTTCCAGTATCATACTGTAAATACAACAGTTCATCTTTTGCAGTGTACCTTTGATCTTGAAAGTGATTCATGACACACATATCCACCACTGGTGATCGTCAAGATTTTTTGAAATACTTGGAAATTAATAAACTAACTACAATAAGTTGACTACAAAATCGAATAAAAGTCATTTCGTGAAAAACACAATTTTCACCATAAGAAAAGCAGATTCAATTCAGTCTTAAATTACAGCGGACTGGGACTTTTAACTCTGCTATAATGACAAATTGTTCAATTGCTAATACAAAGCGTTTTAATTTTTAGTAATAAAAATGCAAATTAAATGGATATAGTTAAATTGGAATTGATTATCTGTCAAGAATGAAAATTTCAAATAAATTCATCTAACAAAGTCTTGAACAACAAATATTCAGTTAACTAATTTATGCCCAAGTTTTTTTTTTTTTTTTTAACATTTTTTTTTTCAATTTTTATCTGCTTAAAACTTTTACTTGGAATGGTTTACATAAATTTTAGGCTTAAAATAGTTCGCCGTTGCCATATTTATTCAGTTTTTTAACGTCTTGTTTGTGGGATATTTTGCAGATATGTGAGCAAAATACGAGCTTACTTGACTTTTCTTTTGCAAAGTAACATCATAAAACATATCTGTGATCAATTTTAAGCAAATCATTTTAAAATAGCTGAATTTTATGAAAAATAAGTTCGCAAAAAAAAAAAAAAAAAATACTTTCTATGACTACCCATGATGGATCGTTTCTTGACTAATTTGTCTGAAAATAGCCGTCAATAAATAAAATCTGATGTCCGAATAGTGACTCTAACCGGTTTTCTCAAGAAGAAGAACTATTTAACTTGTGAAAAACAGCTTTAGTAATAGTATATACCCATTATAGGTTTTTGTATGCAGTAACTAACCAGCTTCCCGTTTTTAGGACACTGGGCATAAATGGGTTAAGTGTCATTTTGAACAATGAAATTTTTAGATAAATATGTAGCTTAAAGGTAATCGTGTTAAAATAAATAAGGAGTGATTATCACTGAAAAATAAAAGACCCAAAACTACAATAGACCAATCATTACCCATTGTGAAATTTTAACATTTTCAGATAGTGATGAAAACTCAAGACTTTCGATTACGCGAGACTTAAAAATGTTCTTCTTTCTTTAAAGTTACATCACACTGCACATTGAAAAGTATTACTTTATGCCCATCTTTAGATCAAAATTTAAAAGGTTTAATGATTCTTGAATTAGAGCACGCACTGCGTTATTTGTGAAGAGGCTTTTCGCTTAGCTGGCTTTGAAACGAACACAATATTCACCATTAGACAAGGTCAGTTAGTCAAAAGTTCCAACTCGTTAATCGTGTGCCTTCGACCATCCTGTTCTTCATATTTCAAGTAATTTGAGCGAAACAAGAAAGGAAAAAAGACATTTTTTTTTCTTCCACGAAACCTTTCTGTAGAAATAACACAACATTGTTCTATACAGTTTTCGCTGATGCTTTAATTAAGCATGAACGGCTTAATAATGAAGTTTCATGAAGTCGGTTACAGCAGGCTGAAAATAAAAACTTATCTCAAAAGAATACTAACGGGCTTATAACGAGTGAATTCACTTCTATTTAAGGATCCTGTAATTTATTTCAGGGATGAGTAGAGTAACGATATTCAGTTTGATAGATATTCAGATAAGAAGTAAGTTTTCTGTGTAAGTCCTTTCGCTCGAGAAAGCTGAAGATGGGGAATAAAAGGAATTTAATTTTTACGCACGTTTGTCTTTTAATTAGAAATGTTTGTGAGGAAATTAGATTTCAAAAATACGCCATTTTAGTTTTAATAAAAGAAGTCCACATCGGGTTTATTACGTTCTAAGTGTTGTTTATTGAATTTCTCCATGAGGCGTTCTTGAGAAATTCTATTTAAAATAAACAATTTTATAAGTTGCATTTGCGCATTCATTGGAATTTAAAAGGCTTAAAGCGTGTATTTCAACTGTCTGGAAATTGTGAAAGTTAATTAGAATGCTGTCAAAGAAGATATTTCGTAAGTTTGCAATAGCTATTTGTTACATTGGAATTTCGACATAATAGTTACGATACCAGTGTAGTTTGAAAAAAATGCCGCATATTAAGTGATTTCAGATTAGAACAGTATTGACAGTAAAATTACGAAAGCATCGAAAGTTGGTTTTACATGAAAATAGTTTTAAACCTTGATTTATAAAACTTTATAAGCAATTTTCGAAACAAGGGTATTCTATTAGACGTATGAAAATAATGAAGTGTTAATTTAACTCAGTGTACTTTTTTTTTTTGTAAAGAAGTGGTACTTATAATTAATTGAAATGAAGTGAATTAACTAATCAGGAGAAAAAAGTAACACTTACATACTAGAAAGAGATACAATGTTATGTTGTCCATTTAACTATCTACACAAGCAAAAATACTGTTAAAAAGAAGAGCAAAAGAGAAAAAAAAGACAAATAGGATATTACTTGTGTTTGTTAAAGTGTTCCGCACCAGTGAACAATTTCTGCTAAATGAACGCCTACGCATTAACACCTGTTTGGAGCGTGGGTTGGTAAACATTTCCAAGAATCTAAAAAATGACACACAGGACTTTTTCCCAGCAAAACTTCAAGATTTTTACCGTTCTGGGATTTCTTTGTAAATACTATTTGTTCAGGAAAGCACATTGAAGACTAATTATTCTCAGTCTTTGGATATATATACGTATTTTTTCCCTTTTACGTCGTTAAAAGCACATAACCAGAAAAAAAAAAGACAGAGAAAGAAAGAAAAGGTTAAAACATTTGTGCTCGGCATTTTTTTTTTTTTTTTTCAATTTAATACAGTTATTTTGTTATAATGTCTTTTATTTTAATGTTCCTTTTATATTTGGCTAAACGTTAAATTTCATGTCTTTATCTGCGATAAATAGAAACAAAACAAATGATATAATACAGGGTGTCGGTACAGGTAGCAATCGTGGACCAATAGCTAATTTCTAAACCGTTAGAGATAAGCATATAGTTTATTTAGGAAAAAATCTTCAAATTACGAAAGGAATTTTGGGTCTATTCAATGTTTTTCAAAAAATCAAATTTTGAAAGAGTTACGAAATTTAAATTTTTATACAGCCCCCCCAGTCCTATCAATCATGTTTAGTAAAACATTCTTGACACTGTAACGTTTAAAACTAAAAAAAAATCACTCTTCTACCACAAAAATTGACCGAGTTATGATGTTTTGAAAAATCAAGATTTTGAAGGATTTCGCATAAGGTCCCTTAAGCGATCTCTCGATGACGTCATGAAATAATGCAAAATCTTGATTTTTCAAAACGTCATAACTCGGTCAATTTTTGTGGTAGAAGAGTGATTTTTTTTTAAGTTTTAAACGTTACAGTGTCAAGAATGTTTTACTAAATATGATTGATAGGACTGGGGGGCTGTATAAAAATTTAAATTTCGTAACTCTTTCAAAATTTGATTTTTTGAAAAACATTGAATAGACCCAAAATTCCTTTCGTAATTTGGAGATTTTTTCCTAAATAAACTATATGCTTATCTCTAACGGTTTAGAAATTAGCTATTGGTCCACGATTAGAGTGGACATCCTGTATATACGAAATTATAGTGACAGAGTCTTAGATTTGTGACAATATAGATTCCACAAAGAAAAAATATACAGGGTGGTAATAAATTAACGTAAGGTGTTTGGAGCCGTCTAGCGCAAGAAGTACTGGGGGAAACATACTCAAATTTCATGGGCACACATATTATACCATGAGACTTTGATTTCTGAAAAAAAAAAAAAAAGTTTAAAAAATCACCACCAGGGGAAATTTTGGTGATGCAAAAGTGTATTACTCTGATTATCGAAGAATTAAACGCTACTGACAAATTGTGCATCCTTTTAATTTGCAAAAATGGCTTTTTTTAATCTCAAATGTAGTTCAATATGATCACCATTGTTAATTTGCAAGAGCTGCATACGATGCACAACATTTTCCACGACAGCTCGTAACATATCAGAATTGATTTCTCTGATTACATGCTCTTTCTCTTTTAAAACTTGCGATACGAGAAACATTTCTTTGATACACAACACTTTTCAGTGCACAGCATTGGCATTTTCATTTCGCTGGTAATACAGCTTCACTAACAAAGCACGGTCTCGCAAGGTAAGAGCCATCTAAAGGCAACTCTCTGGGCTCAGAATGTTGAGAATTCTCTCAGTCCTTCCTTTTATACTGATGATGGCTAAATGCAACGCGTTTATGCAAATTATTGCATTCTGTTTGGTTAAATGCACCGCTATTTCCTTCGCGGTGACATTTTTCCGATAGGAAATTCTACATCGATCATATTAAACCTCATTTGCAAATAACAATAATTTTTTCGGAGCATTTTTTCAAATTTAATTCACGATATTCAGAGTAATGCACTTTCGCAGCGCCAAATTTTTCCCTGGTGGTGATTTTTTTAAACTTATTTTTAAATTTCAGAAATCAAAATTAACCCCATGGTCTAATATGTCGCCCATGAAATTTACATTGTTTCGGCCAATACTTCACGCGCTAGAGGGCTCCAAACACCTCACGTTAATTTATAATCACCCTGTATATATTTGACCTGTCTGTAGCAAAACTCCATCATTATTATCTCACTTATTTGCTTTGGAAATACAAATTACATTTTTCTTTATTGGTTATAATTATTTTGTCTGTGGTAAATATCGTGAGGGAGGAGAAAATACTGAGGTCCTTAAGATTCCCTAGATCCACCTAGTGGAATTAAAGGCTCTACATTTCCTAGGGGCTTAGACACATCTTCCAGCTGCTAAAAGGCTTTTGCTTGGGGCAATTTTCACTTAGGCATGGGAAGCAATACAATTCGTGGAGGAGTAAGTGTGTGGCTAGTGTGGAGTAGTAAGTGTGTGATAAACTAACCACACATCTCATGGGGTAAATCTGAACATGCTTTTCAGTGAATTCTTTGACTTCATCATCAAAATGATGTACCACAAAGGGATATTTGGCTTTCTTTCTAGATTTTCATAGGAATTCTGTTTAGAGAAATGTTCGAAAACCTCTTCATGAAACTAATGTGCCAGTCATCACATGGCTTTCCATCTTTAAATCGGACGTGCATACCATCAACCAAAGCAAAGTCTTGAATAAGGCTTTTTAGCTCTTCCTTGTCACAAGGAAACCCCATACGAAGCTTAGCAATTAGATATTTTGCTACAGTTAGCTCCACATCAATTGGTATGTCCGTTGGGCGACCTGCTCCCATCCTATCAATTTTGACTTTACCTTGAACTCTGTTGTGCAAAACACTCAGAGGGATGGCGTAGGTGTCCAGTGCTTTTCTGCAGGTCATATTCCCATTTGTAATAACATTCACAGCCCTCAATAAGTCTTCACTCGTGTATTGAGAAGGTGGCTTCTTCTTCACATAAGTGCGAGGCATTTGGACGTTCAAACGTACAGAAAAGTTTTCATTGCAAAACGTCGGCTCAGTTAAATGGTCAAAATAACTATTTAGATCATAACACTTGAGTTGAGGTGGAAAAAACTACTTTGAAAAAAAAAATCATAACTACCCCTACGTCGAAAAATACGGGGTAATTATGAACACCTTCCTGCAGGGTGCTAAATATAAAAGACAGCGAAACTCCAGTTGATTCCTGTTAAAGACTTAATGAATGAAGGCAAATATAATGAAAACAATAACTTACCATAATTTTATCAGTCCGAACAGGATGGATATTGAAGACTGTAAAAACTGTTTGACAACTTTTGTGAGAAGGGTTAGGATAACTAAGGAAATGGCAGTACAGTGTTGCCACATCAGTGAAAAAACATCCCTAACCCAATAATGAAGATGTGAATTTCCAGTTGCTACTGCTATTTGGTTCCTTCATTGCTTACAGAAGCGCTAATGTCGTTTGTTCTGAATTACCCCATTTTCACAATTACCCCGCTTGACCCTATTGCATTATGTCCTATATTATCAATATTTTTTTCAGCTGAGTAATTGAGCAATTAGAAACATGTAAATTTCAAACAAATTTCAAAAATATTTTTTTTATATATTTGCGCACTTTTTATACTATTTTATTAAATTATGTACCGAATATTTATCCTGTACATTAATTTGATTGCATCGTCAATGTATTAAGTAAGAATTATCGTGGCTACGATCCCATAAAATTACGAACTGATTTATGATCGGCGTAATGGAAGCAATTGTCCCTTTCACGAATATCTAAACAGCCATAAAAATTGATGAAATGGGTGCAATTTACTCATGACAACTTCAATATTTATGTTAATGACTTAAAGAATAATTGAAATATTTTCCCTTTCTAAATGATGTATGTTTCAATCACACGACGTTGCATAAATTGACAGCTCAATTACATTTGTTCCAGACAGAAGAGTTCCCTTTCGAGTTATCTGTATTAAAGTACATTTTAAATGCTTTAACGAAGTTTTGAATGGAAGGATAGAATTACATTTAGTTAGATAAGGGTTGAAAAAAAGTCTTAACTTCAAATTCACAGGGTTTAGTTTTTTTTTTCAAATGTAAGAAGTATTTCTAACAAAAAAATAATCAGTTCAAGATATTTTAAAAACACATTTAATAAATATGTATTATTGATGCGTGTAATTTTGCTACGTAAATACCAAAAACTTTGTTAATAAACTAAAATATTAATACAAACTTCATTTTAGGTAATTTTTTCAGTGATACATTTAATTTGTGCGAATTTAAAAAATAAGAAATAAAATATATTTCTTAGCAATGAACTAAATAAAGACTTTGTTTCCTGGATTAGCCGAACTTGATTGTTATAAAATAATTAATAAGATGGAAAGCGTCAACAATGATCTAAGAGTAGTTGAAAAATTGCAAAACACAATAATTCTGTGCTACCCCTCTGTTTCAAATAAGGTTACCAAATTTTTCTTTTTCCTCACGGATTTATTATTTGAATTTCGTAACCCCTTTCCATTAGTGTTCAGTTTTATGCTGGCACATTTTTCCAGCGTAAAATGTTAATTATTGCTATTGTAGTGACAAAAAATCGAGTCTTTGTATCAGACGGGTTTAGAAGAAAATTGTTACCTACTAATGTAAAACTTTAGCTACGTAAAGAGACTATGTGCTCTTAAGCTACCTTTTAATTATAAAATAAAAAGTTATATTAGCTTCATTATATAGCATTGAGCTGTCTAGATGATATCTGGGAGATTTTAAAAATTTATTGGCTCATTGCCAATAGGAAATTTTCAAACATTGTATCTAAAATGACTAGTACAACATACTTACCAATATGCTTGTTACGATGTATGTTTTATTTTCAAAGATAATTTGTGACTCAGGAACCCTTTTTCTTACAGGAGGTACCATTGTTAACTTGTTCTGTTCAGACCATTCAGCAATCTACAAAAAAGGGAAAATTTGTTTCGCTTTCATCTATATATATAAAAGAAAGTCGTGTTAGTTGCACTATTTATAACTCAAGAACGGTTGTACCAATATGGCTAAAAATTGGTGGGTAGGTAGCTTAGAGCCAGGAGACGGACATAGGCTATAATTTATGTGTGTCAGTTACATAAATAGAAAAACTGTCTTATTGACTAAGCCTTTTTTGACACCTCCATGGTTGAGCGACATAAAGCACACGTTCTGGCAGCTTCCGGTGTGCAGTAAACAGGTTGTAAGTTAGCGGTGCGTTGAGTGTTATTTGACTTTTTTGTGAAATCTATATATATAAAAGAAAGTCGTGTTAGTTACACTATTTATAACTCAAGAACGGCTGTACCAATATGGCTAAAAATTGGTGGGTAGCTATTTTAGAGCCAGGAGACGGACATAGGCTATAATTTATGTATGTCAGAAACAGAAGTAAAAAAACTGTCTTATTGACTAAGCCTTTTTACTAAGCCTTTTTTGACACCTCCATGGCTGAGCGACATAAAGCACACGTTCTGGCAGCTTCCGGTGCGCAGCAAACAGGTTGTAAGTTAGCGGTGCGTTGAGTGTTATTTGACTTTTTTGTGAAGAAAATTATAAACAAACGCGTTATTTCCTTTAAAATTATATGTGATAAGCTGTCAGATACGATTGTCACTTAAGAGTTTTTACGCCTCTGAGGCTGAGAGGTAGAAAGCGCTTGATGAGATAGCTCCTGCACTTCAGTTAAAGAGGTTGTTCTTCTCACTACTATTCTATCTTCTATTTATATCTATCTATCTATCTATCTATCTATCTATCTATCTATCTATCTATATATATATATATATATATATATATATATATATTATATATATATATATTATATATATATATATATATATATATATATATATATATATATATATATATACAGGGTGTCCACTCCAATCGTGGACCAATAGCTAATTTCTAAACCGTTAGAGATAAGCATATAGTTTATTTAGGAAAAAATCTCCAAATTACGAAAGGAATTTTGGGTCTATTCAATGTTTTTCAAAAAATCAAATTTTGAAAGAGTTACGAAATTTAAATTTTTATACAGCCCCCCAGTCCTATCAATCATATTTAGTAAAACTTTCTTGATACTCTAACGTTTAAAACTAAAAAAAAATCACTCTTCTACCACAAAAATTGACCGAGTTATGACGTTTTGAAAAATCAAGATTTTGCATTATTTCATGACATCATCGAGATATCGCTCAAAGGACCGTATGCGATATCCTTCAAAATCTTGATTTTTCAAAACGTCATAACTCGGTCAATTTTTGTGGTAGAAGAGTGATTTTTTTTTAGTTTTAAACGTTACAGTGTCAAGAATGTTTTACTAAATATGATTGATAGGACTGGGGGGCTGTATAAAAATTTAAATTTCGTAACTCTTTCAAAATTTGATTTTTTGAAAAACATTGAATAGACCCAAAATTCCTTTCATAATTTTGAGATTTTTTCCTAAATAAACTATATGCTTATCTCTAACGGTTTAGAAATTAGCTATTGGTCCACGATTGGAGTGGACACCCTGTATATATATATATATATATATATATAAGAAAGTCGTGTTAGTTACACTATTTATAACTCAAGAACGGCTGTACCGATATGACTAAAAATTGGTGGGTAGGTAGCTTAGAGCCAGGAGACGGACATAGGCTATAATTTATGTGTGTCAGTTACATAAATAGAAAAATTGTCTTATTGACTAAGCCTTTTTTGACACCTCCATGGCTGATCGACATAAAACACACGATCTGGCAGCTTCCGGTGTGCAGTAAACAGGTTGTAAGTTAGCGGTGCGTTGACTGTTATTTGACTTTTTTGTGAAGTAAATTACAAACAAACGCGTTACTTCCTTTGAAATTTATAGTGATAAGCTGTCAGAAATGATTGTCACTTAAGAGTTGTTACGCCTCTGAGGCTGAGAGGTAGAAAGCGCTTGATGGGATGGCTCCTGCACTGCAGTTAAAGAAGTTGTTTTTCTCACTACTATTCTATTGTCTATATATATAAAAGAAAGTTGTGTTAGTTACACTATTTATAACTCAAGAAGGGCTGTACCGATATGGCTAAAAATTGGTGGATAGGTAGCTTAGAGCCAGGAGACAGACATAGGCTATAATTTATATATGTGTCAGTTACATAAATAGAAAAACTGTCTTATTGACTAAGCCTTTTTACTAAGCCTTTTTTGACACCTCCATGGCTGAGCGACATAAAGCACACGTTCTGGCAGGTTCCGGAACGCAGTAAACAGGTTGTAAGTTTGCGGTGCGTTGAGTGTTATTTGACTTTTTCATGAAATAAATTATAAACAAACGCGTTACTTCCCTTGAAATTTATATGTGATAAGCTGTCAGAAACGATTGCTCATTCATAGGATCCCGATGATCCCAACCGATATGCCATTTGAATTTTAAAGACTTCAATTTCCGATCCGTCTTGCATTTGTCATGACCTTTAACAAATCACAAGGCCAATCCTTTTAAGTTTGTGGTTTGAATCTAGAACATCACTGTTTTTCCCATTGTCAATTATATGTGGTATGTTTACGGGTCGGAAGACCATCTGCGTTATTTCTTTTTGCGCCTGATAATAAAACAAAAAATGTTGTGCATCACAAGGTACTTTAGTGAAGAGCAACCTATGTACGAAAATACAGAAACAATAATGAATGATTAATGTAAGTACTTAATTTTTTTTTTTGTATTTTCTAAAAACACAACTTAATAAATTTTAAAAAAATTCTTATTTATTGCCTTTAAGGTGGAACAGAGTTCGCCGGGTCAGCTAGTTTGAAATAAGTTATAAGCTTGATAATTCACTTTTCAAAGAACCACCAAGATAAATACAATGAGGTTCTATATGCTCTGAAAAAATTAGACTTATAATATGCGTCAAAATCAAACAAATGGTTCTAATAGCTTCATACCAAAAATTATTACAACATCCAATATCTTTAAAAAGACATAATTTCGTACGGAAAAGTTGCCATTGATGGCATTTTTGACAAAAACCTTTAATGTCATCTCCTAAGCCCAGGGGTATGAAACTTTTTAAACCTTGGTTAACCTCTTAGTCAATGAACAAAAAATGGGATATGAAAATATCATCCTACTCAAATGTGCAATACCTGTTGCATCTTTTTTCTATCATCATAAAAAATAAATATCTAATAAGAATATGAATGTTAAGGTAGTTGATTGGAACTTTTTTCTCTAACCTTATTCTACGAAAAATGAAGAAAAGCAACCATGTTTTAAATTATAACTTATTTAAAGAAATTGTTCAATGACTTAGCTGTAATTGTTTTGCTATTGTTATTTCCTTTTTAACATCTGGAATATTTTTTTACTTTTTATATATATTTTTAAATTGTATTTGATTTCGCCATCAAACCGTCTTTAAAAATGCGGTCTTTTGTTTAGATATTGGTTCTTTGATCAAGCAAATGATGACGACTTATGGAACCCCTGTCAACGTTCTAGGGAACACAAGGGTTCCGCTGGACCTAGATTAAAGACCTGCGTCCTATAGAGCAGTAAGTAACCGCCCCTAAGCTAGGGCTAAGGCAGAAACGTGCAATACACTACTAACTCGTTTATTCCATCCATGGACTGCAGTTTCGTGCTTTTTGGCACTCGGCAGCATCGAATAGGAATTAAACGAGCTGCAGGTGGAAATCCTCTTATAGAACAAAGAGAGCCAAAAAAATTCACATTAGCTACCAGTTTTTTTTCAACATGGAACAGGAATGAAACGAGCTGCAGGTGGAAATCCTCTTATAGAACAAAGAGAGCCAAAAAAAATTCACATTAGCTACCAGTTTTTTTCCAGCATGGAACAGGAATGAAACGAGCTGCAGGTGAAAATCCTCTTATAGAACAAAGAGAGCCAAAAAAAATTCACATTAGCTACCAGTTTTTTTCCAGCATGGAACAGGAATGAAACGAGCTGCAGGTGGAAATCCTCTTATAGAACAAAGAGAGCCAAAAAAAATTCACATTAGCTACCAGTTTTTTTTCAGCATGGAACAGGAATGAAACGAGCTGCAGGTGAAAATCCTCTTATAGAACAAAGAGAGCCAAAAAAATTCACATTAGCTACCAGTTTTTTTTTTTTTTTTGGCTCTCTTTCCTCTATAAGAAGATGTCCGCCTCCAGCTGGTTTAATTCCTATTTCATGCTGACGAGTGCCAAAAAGCACGAAACTGCAGTCCATGGATGGAATAAACGAGTTGGTAGTGTATGGTATGTCTTAGACTTTTACTTCGGCTTAACAATAAGAGTCTTCGTAACAATCTTCGCTTTTGAAAACTCGCAAACTAAAACGATTGTAGGCACTCCTATTTTATGGCATACTATTAACAGATCACATTTTTGCTTATTTTTCTCAAATACACAAATAGTGATATTTTTCTTGGAAAATACCTTAATAAAGTGCATTGTTTGCTTCCTCTGAAATGTGACTACAGTTTTTAAAATACGTCATTTCCTCAGGCAATGTAATATTCAAAACTCTTTATTTCTCTCGCATCATCGAGGAAACATTTCAATATCATTTTCTTTTAACTAAACAATAAATGACTATTTAACTAAATGTTTTTTTAACTAAATAATAAAATTATATAAATAATTATAATAACCCATTAACTAAATAAGCCTTGTAGGTACATACAGTTGAGAATGAGTTCATATTTTTTCAAGTGAGATCTATTTTAGGAAAAAATTATCTTCAGAAATTAAGTTGTTTTTCTGAAATTGTCTGGTTAATGTTCTAAGATGGACGTCCTTTATAGCAAATTTTTAACTATGGCTAATTTTTAAAGATTGACTTATCTACAGAATTATATTATTATTACTTGAATGAATACTTCTTGAAATGAGAGAAACTATTTTGCATTTTAACATTACGGAAGAACTATTTATTTCGTTGCTTTTACATTCAGAACGATTGTTAATAAAGAAAAACCTTGTTTACAATTTTACTAAGTAAGCGTTACATTTCTATATTTTTAGCACTAATTTTATAAATATTGTAACTATGTGCTCTTGGAATAGAGAAAAGAATAATAGTAAAGTGCTACATTATCGGAGCTAAAGTCAAAAATTTCTTTATTTGCTGTTTATTAATCATAACTCATTAACCCATTTATTTCATGCCTCCAAAATATTTAACTACACAAAAAATAAGAGACATGAGGGTTTTCCTATTTTCAGTGCATAAAAAATTAAAATGTATGCGATGCTTAATAAAGTGAGATTTCGTTAAAACACTTTCTGCGTGTTCACTGAGACGAAAGGGAAAATGAGTCATTAATTTTAAACAATTTTTCATTAAAGCAACAGCAACCTGCAGAGAGTGTGTGAAAAAACGACATAATAACTATATGAATTACAAAACTAAACTTTTCCAGTCCATAAATCATTGTTGGAAGAAAAATCATTCCGCTGGCTGAGTTTCCGTTTTTTCTTTATTGCCTGAAGAAAGTAATTTATTTTTGTGTCACCGCTCCTTTCCCGTAGCGGTGTTAACGCTCTTTTCTGTCACATAATCCCCCCTCCTCCAATCATAAAGTATTTTCTTTTACTCTATGGCCGCTTGCAAAGAATGGCTATCGATTTTAAACTTTGAAGACTGGATCATAGTTGTGCTGCCATCTAGTAGCACAGACTAGAAAGAAGTTGAGAATGTGCAACACATGATTATGGTTTCATTCTTTTCGCTTTTTTATTTTATTATTACGGTTATTTATTTTATTATTTTATAAGTTTGTACTTTAGTATTAGAGCTTTCTAGAGCATATAGAATTATTAATGAACTGAAATTTATAAGTGTTATGTTGTTCAATAAAGTTGTTGTTGTTTAATAAAGAAAACAATTTGAGTCAAATGCTTTTAGAAATGTCTAAATAATTCTTTTAAACAATAAATTAAACAATTCGACATTAGGCACAGTTGAGATCATAGTTTGCATTCCTTACAAATATCTTCTACGGGAAAAAATGAATTAAAATGGAAAATAAAAAGCTGACTAAAGATTAATTTTGCATCAACTGTGAAAAAAAGAAAATAAAAATGTTTGTCCACATACATATATTTTCAAAAAAATACATTTATAGAAGCAAATATATTTTTTTATTTTATTTTTAGAATAAATGTGAGCTAATATGATCAATTGTGCACAAAACACTTCACAAACTTCTTTGAAAGATTACGATCTTTAAGTTGAAATAAAAAAATGTACCAAGGCATTAAAAAACTTTAATATTAGGTACTCACTCAAACCATAATGTAAAGTTTAGATTCCCTAGTCATATCACATCCAAACATGCGCGCGATTTGTTATCCGTAAGAAATAAGCAATAACTAAAAATATTTAGAAAATGTATATTTGAGTGAACAAGTATATTCCATATTCTATATATGTTACCAGAAAAAAGAAGAAAATTGAAAGAAAGGAAAAGAAAGAATAGAAAAAAAAGGGGGAGAGAAGGTGTTGTGCATTTTTGTTTTTCTTGTGCGTTTCTAAAGAGAATTTTACTTACTTTAACCATTTCACTATTAACAGTCATTTCTACTACATCGATGGAAAAATTCGATCTGTATCCTAGTTCATCAAACGATATATTTCCTGTAAGTCCTTGAATGTGTGTCTGAAATAGAAGAAAATAATATCCATGCTTATTTATATAGTAAGAAATGTTCAAATGTTTTGCTCATATGAAGTACGATTTCTTTATGATATTTCAATGAAATACTACGTCAGAGGAGCAAAATTTTAGATCAATATGCATTAAATGTATTATTCAAAACTTACCACAACAAAGGATACATAATATTTTCGACAATTTTAATTAATCGCTAAAACTTGAAGAACAGTTTATAGGATCAAAGTACTACTAGTAAAACTTTTTTTTTTTTATTATATTGATTTTATCCATCCGAGAATGATTTGTTTTTTTCTTTTAAATTCCCATTTCAACATCTAATACCAAAACTTATCTAAGACGTGTCGGGAAAGTTTTCTTAGCCTGGTCGTCAATAGATGGCGCTAAATGAAACAAATTTTTGGCAAAATTCGTTTCCAATCAAAAGTGGCATTTTTGAAACGAGATATTTGTACATCGTTTTATAATTTAGTATGGTCTCCAAGTTCAAGTGCTCGATAATATACGAACATGTTTTATATAAAAAACACATTGTTTCGTTTCTGACAAAATTGGAAATTTACGCAATCCAGAATTGAACTAGGTGTTTACTCCATGTTTGTAAAAGTTGTAATGATACACAGATTTCAGTTTAGCTTTTCACGGTTTTTTTTTTAGTAATAAAAAATATTTTTTTGTAGGGTATCTTCATATGGAAGAAATGCAGTAATTATGTAACCTTTTTTTTGTAAGAACCATAATAAAATTAATGACCTACAGAAATATCATTCAAACTCTTTGTATTCAACCTTTTAAATTTTAATAATACAGTGAAGGAGTAAACTGACAACTTCTGGGGCCGGCAATCTCGCTTATGTCTGTGGTTCTTTTTTTTTTTTTTCGTTCGTTAAAACTGAGTGTAAAAATTTTAAGGAAGAGATGTTGCAGGGAAAGTTTCAATTTGAGTCCCGACTTTTAAAACTCCCAGCTTCAGCACTAAAACAGTAGTAACGGTAAGTACGAAGAATATCCAAACCGAGTGAAATTGATGAAAAGGAAAAATATAATAAGAAAGAAAGAAAAATTAACGCTATTTTTACCAGCGAAGAAAGCACACTATACGATGTACTGCCAGAGACGCTGGTATTTATGTTGCACACATTTACTTATTAGGTTCACATTTTGAAACACACGTTTTGATATAATTTGTGAAATTGCAATATCGTGAAAAAACTTGTACGCAAATATTTGCTTCTAACCAGTTTCTGCCCAGAAATAAGTTTAGCGATTACCCTAGCAGCGAAAATTGGTAGCACGGTGTTTATCGATGGTCCAACTGAAATGGAAAAATCACAAGCAAACAAGCAAACAACGTTGGACCACTTAAGTTTTCGTATAGGAACTCATAACGAGACAACAGTTTTGTTATATGAAACACGCTGTGTGTCAAAAATAAATATCTTTAGCGAGTTAAAGCGGCGTTAACAAAATACACATTAGAAAATAATAAAGACAAAAGCATATTTTTTTATAATTAAAAATTACTTTTAATTGCAAGGTTGGCTATTTTTTACGTGTTTAAGCAAGGACTAGTACTTAAATAATTTGCATTAACTTATAAATGTATTTCTTTTTAGTTCTTCATTACGTAATGTATTGCATAAGTAAACTTGTGTGTCGGCAGAATCTGAATTATTTAAAAATTTATATATAACAGGCATACAATTTTGAAATGCGGGTTTTTTTTTTTTTTTTGACTTTTAAAAGCATTTAAAATGCGGAAGAAGAAAAAAAAGTGCTTTGTTCAAAATATGCTTGACTCCTTATAAATGTCCCTCACCGCTTGGCCAATATGTGAATAGCAAGCTAGCAAAAAGATTCCTGTTGCCTACAAACAGTTTTTCAACCAAATTTGCACATCTGCATATTAATCCCAGTGTTGCTCAGCCGATTCAAACAGTTCATCGACAAAATTTGCACATCTGCATGCGAATCGAAGTGCTGCTAAGCCGATGCAAAAAAGATGTAATTGGATAGTAACAAGTACAGTCGATGCTCGATATAACGACCGTCTCCGTCCTACTGAAAACGGTCTTTATAACGACTGGTCGCTTTAAGAGGTAGAACATAGAGTATATTGGAATACAGTTGGGTGTTTTCTCACCGGTCGTTATATTAGGATGGTCTTTATAACGAGTGGTCGTTATATCGAGCGCCGACTGTATTTTCTCCTCCACGCCCCACCTCTCAGCATAGAGCCTTAGGTTCCATCATCCGGGGGTCCGCGGAGTGGGCCCCCGCATGACCGGGCGCGAGAGATAGTAACAAGTCTGGTGAGTAAGCCGCATTTGATAGAACTTCCCAACTGAATACCAAATGAACATGCATTGAGCATGGAAAAAAAAAAAAAGACTACGTGCTGCTACTTTTATTCAAGGAATTTTCAAGCAGTGAACGCCTAAAATCGTTTTTTCTTGTTGATAACGTTCATTATTAACCATTTCCACAGGCTCAGAACATACCATGCCTCTCTGATTCGTTCAATTTCACAGAATTATCTTCCTCACAAATTTTTGACACTTGAAACGCGGAAACCATCATTCACACGTATCTTACAATAGAGCATCAGCATTTTTATCAGCATCTTCTAAAAGTAATCGTTTTTTTTTCTCAAATTAAAGCCTAGGGTTCTTATTTCATTCAAATTATAGAGCTCCTTATGATGTAGATTTCAGAATTTTCACGTTTTATTGTAAGATTCGTGGTTTTTCAAAAGCTTTCCTTGGTATTATAAAATGATAAAAATTTTGTAGTTATCATTTTTACTATTAATTGATATTTTATGATGTTCAGTGCAGTCCTTCTTTAATTTGTTTTCAGAATATTTTGATTTTAAATGTTCAATGTAATTTGCCAAGGGCAAAGTGGATGGGGCAAAGTGAAATAGTTCATTTCGTTTGTTCATGCATTTATTTCCTAAATCATGAACGTACTTCTTCATTCATTAATTTATTCATTCTTTTACTTATTAATTCACTTATATGTTCATTCATTCTCTTTTATATTCACTCATTTATTTTTATCGTATATTAGTTATTATTTGTTTATTTATTTATTCGCTTATTTTTCATTAATAATTCATTCATTCGTTTTTTTACGCATTCATTTTGTAAAAATTACTGTAACTCATAAAAAAAAAACCATTTTAACAAAAAATTGTATTTTTCACTTTGCCCCATGTTTTTTTGAGGTGGAAAATGTCATCTTTTTTTGAAAGTGCAAAATAACTGCCAAAACTAAAAATAACATTTTGACAAAAGTTGTATTGCAAAATATATTATTCCTTCTACATGTACACTAGGGTGGGTCGAAAAAAGCTTTTTTTTTCTGATCAATTTCTAATAGCACGGAAAACTTGCCCATGGGCATCCTAATAACGGGAAAAATAATAAAAAAAATAATTAATTACTTATGTAATCGCGCAAGAGCTCTAAAGTTTAGAAAAAAAGAGAAAATTCTGTAAATTTCAACGATTAATATTTCTTTCAAAAAAATTTTTTTTTTAATTTCTAATAGTACGGAAAACTTGCACATGGACATTATAATAACGGGAAAAATAATGAAAATAATATTTAATTACTTTTGTGTAAGCACAAGAGCTCTAAAGTTTAGAAAAAAAGAGAAAAATCTGTAATTTTTAGAGATGATTTTTTTTTCAAAAAATATTTTTTTCTTATTTCTAATAGTGCGGAAAGCTTGTGCATGGGCTTCCTAATAACAGCGAAAATAATTTAAAAAATAATTGATTATTTTTGAAACCACGCAAAAAGTCTAAAATTTCGAAAAAAAAAGAGAAAAATCTGTAATTTTTAAAAATATATAATCATTTTTAAAAACATTTTTTTTCTATTTAATAGTATAAAAACTACTCTAATAGTTATAGAAATTGGTAAAAAAAAACTTGGGGTACATTGCCGTTCGTTTGAATTTGCGCAAAAATCCTAAAAATACTTACTTTTTTTTGTTTGAAAAAAATTCACATATTGCAGCTTATTGCACATTTCAGCATATTTTTGTAGATTCTAAAATAATACTAAATCAAGTCCCACCCACACATTTCCCAATCAACCAACCAATTTGGGTGTGCTTACTTACACCCTTGGAATTCTGACTTCAAATCAAATTTCTGCATTAAAGATCGTGATTTTAAGGTTGATTTAATAAAACCCTCTCGGTTTTCATGACTGCAAACTTTAGCAGCAGCCTCTGTAACTAGTTTTACACCAGTCTCCACTGACTGAGTGTGGCAGGGAAATTTCAAGTAATCAAATTCTGGAAGGGTTTTTTCTTTCAATAGGGTTGAAATATTTTCTGTAGACATATTTGACAGAAGGGATGGAGGTGTCAGCTTACAATTTGTCCAATCAATTAGTCAAGATAGTCAGTGGCTTCAAAGTTATTTGAAGAAAGCTTGCAAGCTCTAATGTGGCCCACTACTGGCGGCTCATTTCTGGCCTTCAGTATCCTTTCTCATCGCCAGCAGGAGATTCTCCGGATGGCAGAAGAAAGAGTTTCTCTGAATGACTGGATCGATTATTTTTTTTATGTTGTCCGGAAAATGTCTGCATGATCTTTAATACGTACTTCGGACCATCTTTCACAGTGTTGTGCACTTAAATATTGAACCAAACAGGAGCGTAGGTCTTTACAATGTAATTTGCAAATGTCTTCATTTCGCTTGTCGGACTTATTTGCGAAACATAAAGTCTTAACACCCTGTTTGCACAAGTTCACCATCTGAAATGGCTGAGGGGCCCAGGATTTTCAGCTACTAATTCTGGATCACAGCTTCCTGTGCTGACTGCTTGAACAATGTCTAAAAGATATTTCTAATCTTTACTGAGGTCAGTTTTACTTATTGTGACGGTAACTTCAAATTGAATAGGCACAAAATCAACAACAGGATTTTTTTCACAGTAAACCAGTTGCTTGCCAATTGGACCACTGAATGATGCTGGCCCAGTTGATGTCCCGTCTAAGTGCTCAAACAAATGTTTATAAGGAAGCTCATTAAAGTGCAACAAACAAATAAACCACTGCAGTGGTCGATGACACTTAACTTCAATGTTTCGTACAACACTATTTTTTTCAACCAGGGCAATTCCACGGTAACTTTCGTTACATTTTGACCAACTCTTATGCATATAGTACCTTAGTACAGACAAATTTTGTTGTACAAATCTTGTATGAAAGCATTTTTTGAAAATGACAGTTGAAAGCAAAATTAAAATGCAAAAATATTCGATGCATTTAAATTTTACAAAATCTAGCAGTCAAAGATAAGGCAGTAACTTGCGTTACACAAAAAGGGAATGACATAATATGAAAATTGGTTCTGAGGCAAATTTCTGCTCTATTACAGCTGTTTTATTGTTTGAAGCATAATTTATCAGTTCCTTATAATGCTTAGGAATATATTTTCATTAATTTAAAAATTTATTTCAAAAATTGAAAATTATGGGAATTTTTAACTGGGTAACTTATGTTACAATAACTTACGTTACAAAATTTACTTACAAGCATATCTTTATTACAAAAATTAATGAATGAAAATTACAGCTTAGTTTAGATCGAAACATTGAAAATTAACAATTATGAATTAAATTTACAGAAATTTAATATCAAACTCAATGAAAAATCAAAAATAAGACTTAAATCTATACTGGCTGCTGCTATTAACAAGTTCAGGTAATTCAATTTTTCAAATCATTCTTTCTTTCTTATTATAAATTTCATCTGTCGTTACTGGCCATTTCTAATTGGTTCCAACAGCAGCCATTACTTATATTTTAAACTCGTTTTCTTCAATAATCGTCACAACTCAAGGATACAATGTATTTTCGTACTTTACCACACACCATTCACTAGCTTTTATCTCTGTTTTTTTCTTCTTGTTACTTAAAATACTTAACTAAACGAAACCCCGTAGTTTGTTAATTTCTAGTTCTTAAATGGTCATTGTCAATGTGCGGATCTTCAGAAAGTATTTTTGATAAATTTTGCTTTTTCTAACATATTTCAATACCATAAAGAGGGACTTATTTTTAAAAATCTGTAATATCCACATGACTTTTCTCATACCCCTTCTACAGCGCATCTTTTCCGCAGAGTTTAGTGGCATTTTAATGCAAAATAAAATGTATTTCATCTGTAAGAGATAAAATATTTTTGTATTTGTTACTTCTAACACATATTTGATAATTTTAAATCATAACAGAAGTCATTTTTGAATAATTTATAGTACATTACTCCTAAATATTCTGAATGCAGTGATATTGTTTAGAGAGAATTAATATCTGGAAAGCCAAAAAGAAACATATAATTTATAATAGAGGTGTATTGTAACTTTTTTAACAAATAGAGACATTTTAAGGAATATGATTAATTTAAATTAAGTAAATACAGTACAAATTCAAAAGAATTCTTGCATAAATTACTTCTACTTACCACATAGGTTTATTTCACAATTTACTTTCTTTATAAATACAAGTATTTAAGTTCTACTTGGGTAACTTACATTACCTGCATATGTTGGTAACTTAAGTTACATGTTTTGATTGTAGCACAAAAAATTAAATAGACAATATTTAAAAAAACACTTTAACTATTTGCTTAACACACACTTATAAGATAGAAAATATAGCATTGTTAACATTGCATTCCCCTTTGTTTATGTACATCATGAACTTTAACATGTTTTTGGTAACTTATGTTACATAGAACAGTGCATTTTTGAAGTTAACATAAATCACTTAATTTACGTGAAAACACTCGTATTAGCAATTTATAATATTGAATTAAAGTGTAATAATCAATATTATTCCTTTAAAACAGTTATCTAAAGAAAAAAATTGAAACTTACCAACGTTGAAAGATTGACCATTTGCTTTGCCAAAAGTTAAATATTCCATTTCCAACTTCAAAGTGCTGCCAAAACTAAAAATACTACATTCTTGACAAAAAATTAGTATAAATAATAAACTTCAAACATTTTTAAATAAAAAAATATGCAAAACAGACGCATTGCTGTAGTTTTATTTTTCCAACGCTTTTCCACACTTGCATGGAATTGCCCACCAGTGTTTGTAGCTGTCCCATCGCATACGATAACTTCTACTGCACTCATGTCATGTTTCGAAATTGCTTGTGGCAATATCATTGCCGGTTCCTGAGTTAGGTGTAACATGACCATAAAAAATAAGACATACAAAATAAGTATTTTTAGGGTTTTTGCGCAAATTCAAACGAACGGCAATGTACCCCCTTTTTTAACCACTTTCTATAACTACAAGAGTAGTTTTTATACTATTAAATATTAAAAAAAATATTTTTAAAAATAATTATATATTTTTAAAAATGACAGATTTTTTTCATTTTTTTTGAAATTTTGGATCTTTTGCGTGGTTTCAAAAATACTTAATTATTTTTAAATTATTTTTGCTATTATTAGAAAGCCCATGCACAAGTTTTCCGCATTATTCAAAATAAAACAAAAATATTTTTTGAAAAAAATTCATCTCTAAAAATTACAGATTTTTCTAAACATTTTTTTCTAAACTTTAGAGTTCTTGCGCGATTACAAAAGTACTTAATTATTTTTTTAGTTATTTTTCCCGTTATTAGGATGCCCAAGGGCAAGTTTTCCGTGCTATTAGAAATTTGATCAGGAAAAAAAAGCTTTTTTCGAGCCACCCTAATGTACACAGATTTTCAGAAAATAATTTCAGCTCGTTCACTTTAAACAACCTAGCAATCCAAACTATTGCACTTTGTCCCACATTCCCCTACTTATTTTCTAATGCCTAACCAAAACTGATGAAATTTCTTTCAGTTCGTTTTTATAAAAAATGTACCACTTAATTATAACGATTCCATAAAGGAAACTGTTTATTCAATGTTTGAAATATTCATGCAAATAAGAATGATGCCACCCAGAATGCATAAACAACGACAGAAATTTCGGAAATATTTTTATTTTATACACTGAATTTTTCTCTCAAATCTCTCGCGTCAAGAGGAAAATCTAAATAAAAATTCCATACCCCAGCGAGCGTTTACCACTATTGTTTAAATCCTCGCGAAGGTGTAAATCCTTTGGTATTATGCAGCAGAATGGAAGAAATCCTTTTGGGGGAAATTTCTTGACATTAAATGACTGAAGATAGACACTCTCTGCACTACGGACCATTTGTCTTTGTCACCAAAGCAAGAAATCTTTTCCTGAATCTAGAAATTCCCATTGCGGTTCAAAATCGTATCACGTTATGATATTTATGAGCAACAGAATACATAGAGAGATAAGAAAAAAATAATATTTTTTAAGGAATAGTTAAAATTTGAGAATTTAAATGCATTACATCTGTGGGAAATTAAAGCAATAATGTTGAGAGATTATGAATTCATTTTTAGAAATGAGGAAAATAAGTACATTAATAAAGATAAATCAATTAAGATACTAAGATTAAGATAGTAAGATTAAGTACAGTTACAAAACATTACAGTAATTCCATAATGAATTCTTGTCACGAAAGCAAGAAATCTTTTCCCGAATCTAGAAATTCCCATTGCGGTTCAAAATCGTATCACGTTATGATATTTATGAGCAACAGAATACACAGAGAGATAAGAAAAAAAAATAGTACTTTTTAAGGAATAGTTAAAATTTGAGAATTTAAATGTATTATTTCTGTAGAAAATTAAAGCAATAATGTTGAGAGATATATGAATTCATTTGGAGAAAATGAGGAAAATAAGTACATTTATAACAACAAATCAATTAAGATACTAAGATTAAGATAATAAGATTAAGTACAGTTACAATACATTACATTAATTCAATAATGAATTCTTTGTCACGAAAGCAAGAAATCTTTTCCCGAATCTAGAAATTTCTATTGCGGTTGAAAATTGTATCACGTTATGATATTTATGAGTAAAATAATACATAGAGAGATAAGAAAAAAATATTTTTTAAGGAATAGTGAAAATTTGAGAATTTAAATGTATTATTTCTGTAGAAAATTAAAGCAATAATGTTGAGAGATATATGAACTCATTTGGAGAAATGAGGAAACAAGTAGCTTAATAATTAAAAGAAATACTTAAGTTAACAGATTAGATACAGTTACAGAACATTACATTAATGAATTTAATATCTTTTTAACTAACTAATACTTTTTTACACAAAATACACGTGTTAAAAAATCAAATTTTCAAAATAAACAGGTAAATAGGATTGAGAGATATTCATCTTAAGTAAGAAATGTGATGTCAATATAATGGAAAATTGGCTTGCTGAATTCTAGTTGAAAGATCAGGATGCATATTTTTATCATTGTTACATGTATGGATACTGATTTCAAAATATTAGTTTATTTTTCTTTTTTTTAAATATATTAATAATATACAGATTTTTTGAACTATTCAGTTTAACCAGAAAATAAAATAGGTTGATTAGTATAAGTTTTGTCTGTTTCTTCCTGAGTTATCTTATATTGCTCTTTATATTCGAAACATAGCTTCATCTTGACCTTCAAAGTTCAATTGATTATAATTAATAATCATTTTTTTGTAAATGTATTGAACCGAATGCTTGCGGAGATTTTACCATATAACAAATATTGGTATGAGAGAGAGTAGACTTAGTTTTAGCAGCTTTATCACGAAATTCATGTTAAAACTGCATTGTATCATCATTTTCTGTCAGATGCTGAATATCATTGCTAATTTTGTGCCATTAGTATGCTTCTTTGTTTCAATGTTAATGCCACATACACATAAAAGTTTGCGTATTTGTATTCTTTAAGAAATTTTCACTGAAGTTAAACAGTTTTTGCTCCTTTCGTAGGATTTTTCTATCATTAACTTATTCCAGTAAATAACTGCGAGATTTTGGCTTTGTGGGAAGGAATAAGTTGTTCAGTTTTAGAAACAAAAGGCTTGCTACAAAATTAGCGAAACAAATCATGAGTTAACAAAGCATATTAATGGTGAAAACGGCTTTTACACTAAATGTAAGCAGTAGATGAACGATACGTCAACAAAACGCATTATCCTATATTGTGATAGAAAGCTAAAACATTCTAATCGACAAAGACACCAGTTGCAGTAGGAACTAATCACCGGCGGCGAAATAATCTATTATTGAAACGCACAAATAGCGAAAATAATCGATGGTCTAGATAGAGCAGTCGGCTAAACACTGCCTCTCTTTTTCCTAGTTTCAGAAGTCATGTGTTGACAGAAGCGCGTATCAACTGACTAAATAATATGCCGTTTAAACGGCGAATGATATGACCTCAAAATGAAATGGCAAGTTTACTCTTATTAACCGAAAGCAGTAATCTAAGAATAAACTAGTAGTATAACTTTGGATCTATACGTTAGGAATGAAACAACGAAATGATTTGAAGGGCCTTTTTTCTAAATTTCTCATGAGAATAAAAATGGGCGGGTCTGATGGAAATTATAGCACGCAATCATGTTATGGGCTATTGTTATTGGACTACAACAAAAATTAACTGTCAGGGCCCTTGCCTTCACTGGCATTCGAAAGAAAAAAAAAAGCACAAAACAAGCAACTAAAACTTGTCCTCTTAAACCACTAATTGTGAATTTTCTCCTCAAACGTAGGGATCAGTCTATACAAGATGCAAGAGTCACTTAAAAGTTGTGGAACGAAATTGGGTGAGTTCGTTATGTGATTACTTCTGAACTGGTATGGGGTTGATTGTATGACAGGATTTTAGATCTGCCATGTTGTCGAGTTTTTTACCGAGTTTTTGAAATTGCACCCACCATCTTGTTTCACGTTTTAGTACTAATTATGTGTTTCAGTTGCTCAATTGATTTTAATACGTTGATTTCTTTTAACTATTTTTAATTAGAAAATTAATTACTTTAGCGAGTAAAAATAAAAATGTGCGGTCGAAAATGTTTCTGCATCTGCATGACATGCCTTCTGGAGAAAAATGTGAGAAAGAAGCAAAATGTCACATCTGGCGTAAAAACGTAGGGGTATATAAGCCTTCTTTCTCAAAATGTTTATTTTCCGAGTCAAATCATTGACGCATACCGTGTAGTGACTGATTTAACTTGTTTTTTTTTTTTTTTTTTTTTTTTTTTTTTTTTGCCACGTGTTATTATGTCATATTCATCTCTCGTATTTTCTCGATAACCATGGGCTGCAGACAAACAGCTCTCGTGGGATTTTTAGTACTTATGCAAAAAAAGGTATCAAGAGTTGCAAAGTTTCTCTGGTATTGTCAGGACATCCTCTATTCGGTAAGATGGGATGCGTCGGAACTTTTCAGCTTCAAACACAAGAAAAGCAATTACAAGATATTTTTTATACGTTTTTTTGGATGAAAATTTCGGTCTTGCTTTGGCTTTGATATTCCAAGCAAAAACAAAGAATGCTGAGCAGTATTTTATTTATTTATTTATTTATTTTTAGAGGTGTATTGTTTTATCATGCTGATAGGGTTGGATGCAAATACGTTTTTTTTTTTTTTTTTTTTTTCAATTTAACCTTTAATGATCTAAACAAAAATAAGAAAAATTGATGGGGCAGAATTAAAACAGATAGTTAATGAGAAATACATTTTCTATTTTCTATATCAGTAGTTATAACACTTGTAACAAATTAAAAATAATTTTGAACTTATGAAAGATTTAATTTGAGTATAACAAAATGCATTTGAATTGAAAAACAAAGATTAAATATAAATTCAAATCACTAATGTCATCCACAAAAGTTATCGTATTCTTAAAGCGGCTAGATTTTCGGATGTTGCGGCTTAATCTTAAGTTTTTTCAAACCATCTTTTGGGAGGAACGTTGCATCTTTAGTTTCTTGATATCTCCTGGTTTTGGACACCCGACAACGAAGGCCCGATTTCTCAGCTTCTTTTAAAACACAATGCAGTGCGTGTCGAAATGATAGGTCCACCACAAAAAACGAAAGTTATGTTGGTAAAAAAGGTTTTATTGTGTAAAACAAAGTACTATTTTATAAACTACATTACTTCATTCAATGTAAAATATTACATGAATAATATGTAAATAATAGGAATAGTAAGGAAACGATAGTAAGGAGCAAAAATTACATGAAACAGCTGTTTCAAAAAGATAGGTCCACTGAACCAAAAATCAAATTAATGCCGAATTAATCAGAAAATTTTCAACTTTTTTTCCTGAATTCGTTCATAAATTCAATTCGGCATAGTTTCTATAAGTTTTTACAAGCAATTTATAGCGATGTTTGACCATACGGAGGAAATAGATTTTTTTCAACTCTGCAGTACAGTTGTACTGCCTTTCGTCTGCATACACCATTCTTGCGAATATACCCCACATATTTTCTACTGGATTCAGGTCCGGGCAGCAAGGTGGGCAAGCAAAAATATGTACACCATTATCCAGGAGCCATTTGAAAGTGTACTTCACAGTGTGTACAAGAGCATTATCCTGTTGAAACATTAAGAATGGGCCCTAATGTGTTCTGATTACGGAAGAAAATATCATTCAAGCAGCTGTTGATGGCCTGCAGCATTCAAACGATTGTCTACAAATGCAAAATCAGTTTTTTCTGCCCCTCCAAAACCGGCCCGTACCATAACGGATCCACGACCAGCTTGCCTCTCCGAGAATATCTGTCTAACGCTATGCAGATCGTGCCAATAATACTGCAAGCATTTTGGACCATCCAGGTCGATTTTTTTTCATCACTGAATATCACACGATGCCAATCTTTTTTCCAGGACATCATTTCCTGTGCGAACTTCAGTCTCTTTTCTTTGTGCTTTTTAGTCAAATCGGAGCCACGTTCCTCTTAACGTAACCTAAATTGCCGAACTTCTTTACCAGTCCATGGACTGCAGGTTTTGATATTGGAGGGTCCAAAGGGGATAAGCTCATATTTCCAGTCTTTTTAAAAATTTTAAGTCTTTTACAACAGTTTTTCTTTTTCGGAGCGTTACTTTTGATATGCGGCCAGGTGATTTTTTACTGCCATAATCATTCCTAAGTCGCAAATAATTGTTTACAGCATTATGCGGTATGTTTAAAAGCTTACCCATTCCTCTATTCTATTTTACACACTTTCAAAATGCAATCAATTTCTTCAATTTTTTTAATTTTCCCCTGCTCAACCAGCGAAAGACTGAAACGACGACCCATTTCATTTAATTAGTTCAAAGTTGTTTAAATACATGCACAACAGTCAGCCTAATGCTGAAGTAAGACTAAGCAATGACATTTGTGACAGTTTTTTGGAAATAAATGTGATTGGTACAAAATTTCTGAAGGTGGACCTATCTTTTTGAAACGGTCTGAAAATGAATGTTTTTATAAAATAAAAAGGAATTATTTATTTATGAAGACATTTCTTCATAAATAAGCTATATCAATTACTGATTAATTATCTCTACCAAAAAATGATTCTTATTCTCAATTAAGAGTCGAAATTTTGAAAAATGAGGGTGGACCTATCATTTCGATATGCACTGTAGTTCGTATTCAAAATGAGCCCTAAGTTTTGCTTTTAGTTAGGAAGAATCGGAAAAATTTCTTTGGCAGCATGCGGATAGGTTTTTTTCACAGCGATTTAAGGCACGTAAGTTCTCTTAATTTCATTTTCTTTTAAATTTCATTATGGAAGGTTGTATTAAAAAAAGTAATTGTTCTCTTATGCTACGTACTTTTTTTGTATTTTAATAGATAAAAGTTTTTAAAAGGAATTTCCATCATCATTTTTATTTAAATTATTTATAAGTATTTTTTTGCATGTGTCTAATATATAGCACATCCGAATATGTATTTTAAGGATGAGCTTCGAATAGTACACTCTAATAAGATATTTTAAAGTTAAGTTACATAAAGCAGCATTAATTTCTTTATCTTGCTTTTTTTGTCTTTTTTTTTCTTTAATTATTATTTAAATCCAGTCAGTTTATTTTCATCAAGCATTATTTGTTTACTAAAGCTGATGAACCAGAGTAAAACAAATACAAAGTTAAATCCCACATATCATTGTATACACTCCTTTTGAGGTTACAAACAGCAGTTTTTTTTATAATACACTAACCTCTTTTGCAAAATGAATTCGTTATAACCTCGAAACACATGCTTTAACACATGCACGGAAAAATTGTGCGATTTAACGTTGTAATATTTTCTTTTACTTATCTGTACAAAGGTATATCTTTATTTCTGCTATGGAAAATATTCTTGCTGAAATTCTTACCAATAAGGTATAAAACGTTTCATTCTTAACTCTTTCAGGACAAAATGTTTGCAACGTTGTTTGTTAACGGACAAAAACAAGGAAACTGCAATCAATTGCGCTTCCATTTCCTGACAAAATGAAGTTATTAATTCTCATACTTTTTAAAAAGTCTTGATATTTTTCATTAGTAAGAGTTGTCAAGAAAATTTCTTATTAACAGGAAGCGGAGTTCTTTTTCTTCGCTGAAAACTTTTAGATTACGTAACAGCGAAGTAAGACGAAAAATCTAAGCATGGGGAGAAACAAATAAAGGAGTGAAATTAAATAAAAGCAATTACAGAGCTATTATTTCTTTTCGAATGTTACGTTCCCTAAACGCAAAAATTGCGTAAAATAAATTATGAATTCCGAGCGAAATGAAATTTTTATCCTTCGAACGTATTTCTTTTCATTTTATTTTGTCAATTTGTAATAAATCCAGTTATTTTAAGGAGTTTGGGGCAGAAAAATTAATTATTCTGCTTTGTTGGATTTCAAAATTTTGTTTTTTTTTGCTCTTCCTTCTACGAGGATCTTTTCGAGAGTTCCACAGTCCGAACAGTGTAAATGGAAATTACCTTACTTCTGGGAGGAAACGACTTCGAAATTGAACCGAATGTTATTGTAACTTTTCCAAATATACTAGGAGATGAAGAAATGTTGGATTTTATCCATGAAAGAATGAACGGCCTTGTTTTTTTAATGCATCATTATTGCAAAGAAAGTTAATAAAACTGGTGTTAAATGAACGTTTCAATAATTTAACTCTAAATGTGTTAAATATAAAAGAAAAAAAAACCTAACATAAAATTGCTTTAAATTTTTAGAGGAAAACTCTAAATTCCCATAAGGGTATTTTAACAATAATGGAACACTTTTTTTAATTCTTGAAACCCACGATTATAGACCTCTAATAAGTAAGACCACTAATAAGAAGTAATAACTAATTGGTTGAAATTTTTCACTCCAAATAAAGTAGGTAAGCCAAATGTGGCCACTGTTACGCTATGAATATTTTTCAAAAAAGTTTGGTGAGATTTATTACAAGGAAATTACAAATAAAAAAAATTATGAATATGTTTTCGATCCTGCCCTGTTTTACTAGATCTAAAAATTATTTTCAAGAAAATTATAGTCGAATAGTATGCAATATTAAAAATAGCACCATACTGCGAACCAACGAACATTATTTTACTGCATTTGCTTCAGTATTATTTTCGAAAGATGGCCATCTTCAGGTCATGCATAAAGATAGCATTTGCAATAGGTAAAGTTATTGATCATAAAGTGAATTAAAGTGAACACGGTTAAGGAGAAAGAGAAAAAAATCAGAAAACGTATCTTAATCGAAAGTAAAAATGTAAGCAGAAGTAAAGAAAGGTGCATTTTTAAATGGGAATTTGAAAGGGTCAGATTTCAAACCCCTCTTCTTCAAAGATGACATTTCTGCATCCCCCCTCCCCCCACTAGTAACCTATCACGATAATTTCTTCGCACTTATAACTCAACGGGTGGATGATTCTAAACTACAATTGCGCTGTTCATACAATATTATGTTGAGAATGATTCGAAAGGAGCTTTTTTTGACGTTGTTTGAGTCTATGACTTCAAGATTTTTTAAGGTCACAGTATCTACATCGTTAGGCTAACGTGGCTTAGTAATTTTGTAGTCATCTTCCTTATATTCAATTCATATACATGTTGATAGAGTAATAATACTTATCTTGTTCAATGCATTTTTTATTAGAAGGGGGCGTAAATAATGGTAACTAGCATTTTTAAGAATCAAAGATATGGCTTGTTAAAAGTTCGAGAAATTACTGTAGCAAATATTTTTATTTTAAAAACAAAATGAGTACATTAATTAAGTGCTGTATGTCTCAGGTACATTTAGTTAAAGTTTTAAAAGTGATTTTTTTTAATTGGAAGTAATCCACTTTTTACAGAAAAAGCTATGCAGATACCATTGTTTACTTCAAAAAATTCTTTTATGAGCAAATCACATAACAGCGAAACTTTGAACTAAAATATATTTAAAATGTTTGCTTAGAAGATAGAATTGTATAAAACGGATGACATACAGAAAGAATTCAACTTCAGCAATAATGGATGTCTTCAAGTTTTCACTGATCTAAATTTGTAGCTTGGAGCTGTTCTTCTTTTCCAAATCTTGAACAAGAAGTTCTTTGGAGGTTCATTGGTCTTCCTCTTTTGTTTAGAGAAACATAAGTAAATAAGCCTGAATATGTGTTCGACATCTCTATTTTATGGAGGTCTTCTGAAGACAATCGCATCTTTACGACTTTCCTTTACACCATTATTTTCTTATGCTTTTGGTTGTTGAAAATATTGTCTCTAACTGGACACCTTTAAAAAAATCATTCACTTTCATTCTGTTAGCAATGAATAATGTTTTCTTTTGAGTAGCTCTGAGAACATTTCTTATTCATCGGGAGTATAGATATATTGGCAATGGGCCCTAGCGTATTTTTTTACTATAGAAAAATATCTGTCAGAGAGAAGAGACAAGCATTGTATGCTCAACTAGTGGGAGTATGAGGACAATTTCCTTGAATGCACCTAAAGCTGGTAAGCGAAGCCACACTTAAATTGAAGACCAATTTTTGTTTTAGCCTCCAAAATTATCTGAGATTTCAATGAACTTCGTAGCTTTGACATTATGCTCCGAAAAATGCTTCAACAGACAGCTTTCTATGTAGGGGAGAGCGGGGCTAAAAGTTCCGCGGGTAAGTTGTTCCCTTTGAAATAACTCAGCTAAGAAAAAAGATACATGTATTTTGTAAATACGTCGTGAAATAGAATGTTATAGTGCACAAATGGCGGCCATTTTAGCCAGCCCAGTGGCGTCCGGTGTATCAAAAGCCGAGCACGTGCATTACTGATTTACGAAAGTAAATATTTTTGTTTTTGGTGTTTTTGGTCTTTCGCCCTAAATTGAATAGTTAATGTTTAGCTTTTTGGTTTTTTTACATGAAGATAGATTGTGTACCCTTATATCCTACGCTGAAATTATTTATGTTTCGTTATCTAACCTATAATTTAATGTTTTAAAGACATGTGCTTTTGGGGCTAGTTGTTCCCTTTTTTGGGGGCAAGTTGTTCCGCGGAACAACTTGCCCCAGAAAAATTAGCAACTATCCCGAAGAAACGTCTTGCCCTGTTGATCTGAACCAGTGATGCAGTGACTTAATACACATATAAATAAATATTATATGCTACTGTGAAGACCGAAAGTGAGATTTCATCAAACATAAATCCAGAAATATTCAGTCTATCCGATAGATATACAGGGTGTCCACTCCTATCGTGGACCAATAGCTAATTTCTAAACCGTTAGAGATAAGCATATAGTTCATTTAGGAAAAAATCTCCAAATTACGAAAGGAATTTTGGGTCTATTCAATGTTTTTCAAAAAATCAAATTTTGAAAGAGTTACGAAATTTAAATTTTTATACAGCCCCCCAGTCCTATCAATCATATTTAGTAAAACATTCTTGACACTGTAACGTTTAAAACTAAAAAAAAATCACTGTTCTACGACAAAAATTGACCGAGTTATGACGTTTTGAAAAATCAAGATTTTGAAGGATTTTTCATACGGTCCCTTAAGCGAATCTCTCGATGAGGTCATGAAATAATGCAAAATCTTGATTTTTCAAAACGTCATAACTCGGTCAATTTTTGTGGTAGAAGAGTGATTTTTTTTTAGTTTTAAACGTTACAGTGTCAAGAATGTTTTACTAAATATGATTGATAGGACTGGGGGGCTGTATAAAAATTTAAATTTCGTAACGCTTTCAAAATTTGATTTTTTGAAAAAACATTGAATAGACCCAAAATTCCTTTCGTAATTTGGAGATTTTTTCCTAAATAAACTATATGCTTATCTCTAACGGTTTAAAAATTAGCTATTGGTCCACGATAGGAGTGGACACCCTGTATATTAGATATAAAATTTTCGAAAAGCGAACCATGTAAGCTATCGAAATATGTTTCATACTTTGATATAACAGTCATAATTTCGGAGAATCGTATTAGAAGTTCTAGATAGCTCCCCTGTTATAACTGAAGACTGAACCAATTATCTTAGCTTATTAGCTGTTGAAGCTGTTAGTTATTCTATGTAATTTTCATTTGTTGCACTTTATTAACTGTATTTTACCATATTAATGTGTTATAATTTACTATTTACTAGATGCGTTGCCCGGCTTTGCACGGTCTACCTTGAGAATAAAACTTTTGTCAAACAACGCGTGTCTATAAGTCCCGATTGCATTATTAAAGTCGATATTTTGCCGGCATCTAGTGCAAAAAAGAAATCAATCGCCAAAAAAAGTTTTAAATCCCGTCGTAACAGGAAAAGCCTCAAAGCAAAGGTCTCATCAGAAAGATCGAAGAAAATACGTCCTAAAGGAAATTTTCTCGCGCAGCTTTGGAAATTACTAACCGCTTCACCCGGCAAAAAGATACAGGCGTTTTTAAGTTAGTAAAAATCAATTTCAAATTGGATTTACAGATATTGTCTGTTCTAATTAGCGTGAAAAAAATGAATGGTAAAAAAAAAGTTGAATAAAAATGGGTTGCCATTTTTTTTCTTGAGCGTAAACTAATTTTCTAAATATGGTCGATTTTAACAGCATTCAGTGGATTTTTCGCAAAATATCGCTAATAGCGCAAAAATTGAACCGAAATTCAAGAAATCATTTTTTTCGGCAAATTTGTCGCCAACTTGGCGAGCTGTCACCAAGTTGGCGTCAAACACTTGGCGACCAAAAGCTTGGCGATATATCGTCAAGTGATTGCGCCAATTCATATCACTTTTGTCTATATTAAAATTAACACTGATTTACCCCAAAGAAGGGTAAGCCCCCCCCCCCCGGGAACATTCGAATGCAACCACAAGGGGAGGTACACAACTAGACCTCCCTCAAAGCCAACATATCAAATTAGAATCTTCTACGGTATACAGTTTTTGAGTTACGCGACATACCTACATACGCACATGCATAACATACGTACATACAGTCATAAAGCCGTACATAAAGTCATACTAATATCAACCATTGTTTTTTTAATACAAATTATGTTTTTAAAGAGTTATTCATCTCGCAACGTGGTTAAATTCGAAATCAGCATCGTTATTCATCGTCTTGTTAATATCGGAACAATTTGCCCCAACCACGGAACAACTTGCCCCAAGACGGGGTTAGTTGTTTCTTTTCGACTTTACTTGCTATAAAATTAATTATTAAAAAACCTTACAAAATACAACTCAAAAAACAGTCTGTATATCAAAGGGACATATAATACTAAGTTTTAACCTCGGAATATTAATTCTTGAACAAAGTTTTCAAAACGAATTTTGAGCTTGATCAAAAAACGGAACTTTTAGCCCCGCTCTCCCCTACTTTCATTTTAAGTGGCTTCCATGTTTGCTCTTTTGATAAAGTCCGGATCAGATTTTGCTTTTCTATGATGCAATTCTCTTAATTTTTTTTCATTTTGACAGTCGTCGCTTTCGGAAAACAAAGAATTTTATTGCAAAATATTATGATAACGTATCAGTCATACTCTAAGTGCATGTAAAAAATGCTATCTGAATGCACATAACATTGTTTACATCCAGCCGTACTCTTAAGGAATGTAAAAAAGGTATCTAAATACACATAACATTGTTTACATGCTGCTGAGATGTATAAAAAACCCTAAGATACATAATTCCTAACTTTACTTTAGATCCCTCGTCGCTAGGGATGCATTCTGGGTGTTTATCGGAGTCCTTAAAACCACTTTCTCTTCATTCAGCCGTAATTTCACTCCTATTATTGCCACCAGAAGTGACGGTCACGTGTCCACTATCCGCCATTTTTACCACTTACCGCCATTTACATGAACGCAATTCCACATTGCAGAAATCGGCTATATCTGTGTGTCGCCATTTATGAGGGAAACATCAAAACAGTATAAGATTCATGCCCACATATTATTGTTTTCACCAAAAAATCGATTTTTACAATATTGTCAGATACCACTATTTACGTCCGAGCCCTTTACTACACATATGCATAAAATATGGTTCCTGTTTTTACATAATTTATTGCACAACCACCTTCACTTATACTTCAATCTGTCAGAAGTTTCTTTTCTGGGCCTAATTTTTTGTCCAGAACTGTATTCTTAAACTTATAAATATGTTTAATAATTTAGATTTAAAAAGATACTTAAATAAAAGATCTGTACTTGAAGAAATTTAAAATCGTACTATCTAAATGGGCTTTAATTATCTGTATAATAATGACAATAGTTAAAGGGAAAAAAATAAAATTACTAATATAATGACAGTTATGTTTACTGGAAAAAAATTTTTAACGCAAACTTTTTCTTCAATCTTCATCATCTGTTATCTTGGATCTAACTACTCATAACGGTGCTGCAAACATCACAAGTGTGTCCTTTACAGTCTAATACCAAACCGCATTCCCCAAACAATGCTCTAACAGTACACATGTCTCATCACTGGAAATTGACGGCCGTTACGTAACAATCCAACTAAACAGTTATGTATCCCTTGCTCTACGAGCTATAAACTGGCTCTATATTGATGGGCATTATATTAGCACTGTTAAAAGCGATTCCGTTGAATAGGTATGCTGCTTTATCTCAACCAGAGAGTCAGAGTTGGAGAGATATCTGCACTCTAATCTTGTAATTGACTAGTAATTACATTATACGTTTGTAATCATATTATTGTCAAATTAATTGACAACTTTTGTGCCAAGTTTGTTGAGGGTTATTGAAATTAATTCTGTGATGATGAGAAACTTAACTGCCTATTTAAACAGTTAAGACAAACAACATTATCTATATATTCATATACTGTTGGCCCTGCTTAATCGGGTAACGGATAAACCAATACCCCTCTTATACGAATAAATCTTCCCGGAACCGATGCCATAGACGCAATGTAAAAGATCCACGTTTAATCAAATACCCCGGTAATAGAACAATATTTCTTTGAACCGACAGTATTCGTTTAGGCGGGACCAACAATATATATATATATATATATATATATTATATATATATATATATATATATATTATATATATATTATATATATATTATATATATATCTTAATATATAAAAAATTACGTGTCCCTGTGTTTGTGGCCAATGGACTCCTCAATTACTGAACCGATTGTAACCAAATTTTGCACGCAGTTTCAGTTTGGTCCAACTTAAATGATAGGATAGTTTATATCTCAATTTAGGACCGCAATGTATTTTTAATTGCAAATTATGTATTTAGCTACCAGCTTTTCTGTGTTCTTGGCTAAACCTTTTTACTAAGCCTTTCTTTTTTGACACCTCCATGGCTGAGCGACATAAAGCACACGTTCTGACAGCTTCCGGAGCGCAGTAAACAGGTAATATCTTAATATATAAAAATTACGTGTCCCTGTGTTTGTGGCCAATGGACTCCTCAATTACTGAACCGATTGTAACCAAATTTTGCACGCAGTTTCAGTTTGGTCCAACTTAAATGATAGGATAGTTTATATCTCAATTTAGGACCGCAATGTATTTTTAATTGCAAATTATGTATTTAGCTACCAGCTTTTCTGTGTTCTTGGCTAAACCTTTTACTAAGCCTTTTACTAAGCCTTTTTTGACACCTCCATGGCTGAGCGACATAAAGCACACGTTCTGACAGCTTCCGGAGCGCAGTAAACAGGTAATATCTTAATATATAAAAATTACGTGTCCCTGTGTTTGTGGCCAATGGACTCCTCAGCTACTGAACCGATTTTAACCAAATTTTACACGCAGTTTCAGTTTGGTCCAACTTAAATGATAGGATAGTTTTTATCTCAATTTAGGACCGCAATATATTTTTTATTGCAAATTATGTATTTAGCTACCAGCTTTTCTGTGTTCTTGGCTAAGCCTTTTTACTAAGCCTTTTTTTTGACACCTCCATGGCTGAGCGACATAAAGCACACGTTCTGGCAGCTTCTGGAGCGCAGTAAACAAGTAATAACCTTTCTTATAATATATAAAAATTACGTGTCCCTGTGTTTGTGTCCAATGGACTCCTCAGCTACTGAACCGATTTTAGCCAAATTTTGCACGCAGTTTCAGTTTGGATAACTTAAATGATAGGATAGTTTTTATCTCAATTTAGGACCGCAATGTATTTTTTATTGCAAATTATCTATTTAGCTACCAGCTTTTCTGCATTCTTGGCTAGAATTCTTTAAACATACCCGGAATGCCACCACATAATCTGCGGTTAAAAATTGGTTTACCCATAGTTCTTCTACGTAATTTAAATCCACCGAGATTATGCAATAGTACGCGTTTAGTTATCAAAAAAATCACCGGGAACATTATTGAGGCAATCATTTTTACTGGCAAGTTTAAAGATGAAGTAGTTCTGTTGCCACGTATCCCAATGACACCGTCAGAATCTTCAATACCCTTCAAAAGGCTACAGTTTCCCATTCGTTTAGCTTTCGCCATGTCCATTAATAAGTCCCAAGGGCAAATAATGTCAATTTGCGGTTTAGATTTAGAAAATCCATGTTTTTCCCATGGGCAGCTATAGGTCGCTTGCTCCCGTGTGGGAAAACCGTCCAATCTATTTTTGTTTACAAGAGACAGATTAACAAAGAATATTGTGCACCGATTAGTGTTGAGTTAAACTGAAATTAAAAATGCTTATAATTCAAAAAATAACAAATAATATTGGTTAATTATCTACCCTATTAACATTATTAAAAAATAAAATGTTACATTAAAAAATAAAATGTTACAATAGCAATTAGCAAATTTTTAATTTACTCAATTGTTACAAGCTTGAATATAATATTTCTAAGTACTAAAATGCTACATTTTTTGTTGATTTTTTGTTTCTAGCAAACTTAGGAAATTTTTGTTCGATTGTTTTCATATTTTGACCTCAAGTTCATATTTATATAAAGTTGATCTCTATAACGGTAATAAAGTTTTTCGTTTGTATTGATACATTATAGTTTAACCCATACCTTAGCCACAGCAACGCGTGGCCGGGTCAGCTAGTATATATATATATATATACACTGAAGTGACAAAAGTCATGGGATAGCAATATGCAAATTTTCAGATGGCAGTAGCATCGCATAGAACAGGTATAAATGCGCAGTGCTTTTACAGAGCTTTCATTTCTGTTCAAGTTATTCATGTGAAGAGGTTTTAACGTGATGATAACCGCACGACGTGAATTAACAGACTTTGAACGCGGAATGTTAGTTGGAGCTAGACGCATGGGTCATGCCATTTCGGAAATCGTTAGAGAATTCAACATTCCCAGATCCACTGTGTCAAGAGTGTGCCGAGAGTATGAAATTTCAGGCATAACATCCCACCATGGACAGCGCAGTGGTCGACCGCCTGCACTTAAAGATCGAGACCGGCGACGTCTGCAAAGAGTCGTAAATTCTAACAGACAAGCAACACTGCGTCAAATCACCGTAGAAATCAATGTGGGACGTACAATGGACGTGTCTGCTAGAACTGTGCGGAGAAATTTGGATTTCTTGGGCTATTCCAGCAGAAGACCGACTCGAGTGCCTTTACTGACAGAACGACATCGCTTGCAGCGACTCTCGTGGGCACGTGAGCATATCGGTTGGTCCCTAGATGAATGGAAAACCGTGGCCTGGTCCGATGAGTCACGATTTCAGTGGTAAGAGCCGATGGTAGGGTTCGAGTGTGGCGCAGACCCCACGAAGCCATGGACCCAAACTGTCAGCAAGGCACTGTTCAAGCTGGTGGTGGCTCCGTAATGGTGTGGGCTGTTTTTTCATGGCATGGACTTGGTCCTCTAGTGCGACTGGACCGAACATTGACTGGAAATGCTTATGTGCAGCTACTTGGAGATCACTTGCAGCCATTCATGGACTTCATGTACCCAAACAACGATGGGATTTTTATGGATGACAATGCGCCATGTCACCGGGCCACAACTGTTCGCAATTGGTTTGAAGAAAATTCTGGACAATTCCAACGAATGATTTGGCCACCTAGATCGCCCGACATGAATCCCATTGAGCATTTATGGGACACCATCGAGAGGTCTGTTCGTGCCCAAAATCCTGCCCCATCAACGCTTTCACAATTATGGA